>JARYGA010016075.1:0-15956 GCA_030545235.1 Helianthus tuberosus
GGATCCGACATTTGTGGGACTTCGTATTCGGCAGCAAAGAGACATGCAAAGGAAGCTAAGGCCGAAAAGGGAGACAAACCTGTCAGGATGACTACGCTCACAACTGACAAAGTGATCACATTTGATGCTGATGACAGGGATACTGTCCAGGATCCTCACCAAGATACCTACCCCTTGGGGAGTTGTTAAAGTTGATAGCGATCAACAGGAGGCGAAGGAATGCTACTCATCCTCAATGAAATCCTCAACCAAACCTAGTGCAGCTTAGCAATTAAAGACGCGGGCCCAGGATATCGTGGAGGATCCAGAGCAGGATGTGAAGAAAATTATCCTAGACCAGGATAATCCCGATATTTCGGTGCTCGTGGGAACCAATATCCCTCAGGATATTGAAGAACAATTAATTAACTTTTTAAAATGCAGGATGTCGACGTTTGCATGGAAGCATGAGGATATGGCAGGCATATCCAAAGATATTATCACTCACAAGCTTGGAATTGATAAATCATTCAAGCCCGTGCAACAAAAAAGAAGGAAGTTTGCTCCTGAACGGAATACAATTATTCAAGAGGAAGTTGAAAGATTGTTGAAGTAAAAAATGATTAGAGAAGTCAAGTTCCCAAGGTGGCTAGCAAACGTGGTGGTGGTACAGAAGAAAAACGGGAAATGGAGGGTCTGTGTAGATTACACAGACTTGAACAAAGCTTGTCCTAAAGACCCATTTCCTCTTCCCCATATTGATGCAATGGTAGATGCCACTGCTGGGCATGAAATGCTGACTTTCATGGATGCATCCTCAGGATTCCAACAGATCCAAATGGAGCCCTCTGACCAGGAGGATACTGCCTTCATGAAACCAACAGGTATTTATTGTTATACAGCTATGCCTTTTGGTTTGAAAAATGCAGGTGCAACATACCAAAGATTGGTAAACATGATGTTCAAAGACAAACTGGGGGACACCATGGAGGTGTACATTGACGATATGGTGGTAAAGTCAAAGAAAGCTCAGGATCACCTCCAGGATATTAAAGGAGCGTTTGATATCCTGGATCAGTATAATAGAAGCTGAATCCTGCTAAGTGCCATTTTGGAGTGGGGGCAGGAAAATTTCTAGGATATATGGTGACCAAAAGAGGAATAGAAGCGAGCCCGGAGCAGATTAAAGCCATCTTGGATATTAAATCGCCCTCAAATATGAAAGATGTTCAACGATTAACGGGGCGAGTGGCAGCATTAAACAGATTTATCTCAAGATCCTCAGAGAAATGCAAAGATTTTTATGATATCCTGAAGAAGAACAAAAAATTCGAGTGGGGTGAGAAGTGGTCAGTAAAGTTGAGTGCTTATGATTTAGTATATGAACCTAGGAATGCCATAAAATCTCAGGCTTTAGCTGACTTTGTGGCTGATTTTAGTAGTGACATTCAGGATGAGGTAGACCTAGAAGTTCAACAATTAGGAGAATCCTCAGGATCCTGGACATTATATACTGATGGTGCATCTAACATAAGAGGAGTAGGATTAGGAATACTACTAAAATCGCCACAGGGGGACATATTACCCCAGGCTATTAGGTGTGAATTTCCTGCTACTAATAATGAGGCAGAATATGAAGCTTTAATTGCAGGATTAGAATTGGCTAAGAGTGTGAGTATAAAAAATTTACAAGTATATGTTGACTCTTTGTTAATTACTAACCATTTTAATGGATCCTATGCAGTTAAGGGTGAGAAATTGACTGAATATCTTGATATTCTCAAAAAATTAGCAGGATATTTCGATGTTTTTACACTTGAACAGGTACCAAGAGAGGATAATGCTGAAGCGGATGCCTTAGCAAATCTGGGATCATCAATCAGGATACCGGAAGGGACCCAAATACCTGTGATACATGTCTTATATCCTGCAACGAATCCTCAGGATAACGAAGTAGCGGATATTCGGGGTCCTGGAGTGGAATATCCTGAACAGGATCCTAAATCCTGGACAACTCCAATTCTGAAATATCTTAAAGATGGACACGTCCCCGAAAATGAAAATCCTAAGGCATTTAGGATGAAGGTATCACGATTCACTATTATAAATAATATTTTATACAAGAAATCTCTTGTAGGACCATATTTAAGGTGCTTGGAGGATCATGAAGCCAAAGAAGTACTTCAGGATATACATGAAGGGGACTGTGGTAATCACACTGGGGGCAGATCATTATTCTCGAAAGTATTGAGGACAGGATACTTTTGGCCAACAATGAGAAAAGATGCTGCAGAATATGCTCGAAGATGTGATGCATGTCAAAGGCATAGTAACATACTACATCAACCAGCCGAACCACTATATCCTGTAGTTTCCCCTTGGCCATTCATGAAATGGGGGATGGATATAGTAGGGAAGTTACCAAAAGCTCCGGGAGGAAAAGTTTTTATGTTAGCTATGACAGATTATTTCTCCAAGTGGGTTGAGGCTGAAGCATTTGTCCAAGTAAGAGACCAAGAAGTAGTATCCTTTATAAAAAGGAATATCCTGACTAGGTTTGGAGTACCAGCTGAGATCATTTGTGATAATGGGTCCCAATTTATAAGCAAAAGAACTACCGACTTTTGCAAGGGTTGGGGAATCAAAATGATCACATCTACTCCGGTACATCCTCAAGCGAATGGACAAGCCGAATCCTCGAACAAGATAATAGTCAATAACTTAAAGAAGAGGCTTGGAGCCAAAAAAGGAAGATGGGCGGAAGAGTTACCCTTTGTTTTGTGGGCTGATAGGACAACGGTGAAGAATGCAACAGGCCAAACCCCGTTTTCCTTGGTATTTGGAGCAGAGGCGATGATTCCAACAGAAATGACGATACCTACTGCAAGATCTATGTTGCAGGATCCTGAACAGAATCCTGAAGTCTTATGTCAGGATTTGGATACTATAGACGAAAAGAGAGATGCAGAAAGGCTAAGGATAGCAGCATATCAACAAAGAATATCTAGAGCATATAATAAGAACATAAGGACTAGAAGATTTCGAGTTGGTGATTGGGTGCTGAGAAAGGCTTTTCAAAATACCACTAATCCTACCGATGGCAAGCTAGCTCCGAAATGGGAAGGACCTTATGAAGTCGAGTCAGAAGCAGGGAAAGGAGCATATCGACTCAGGAATGTGGAAGGGGATATGCCACCAAGATCCTGGAATGCAATACATTTGAAGCTCTATTTCAAGTAAGAGTAGAATTTATTTTCTATCTCGGAATGGTATGTGTTCTATCTCTTTTAAATATATTTATTTATTATCTTGAACCCAATACTGACTTAAGCATCGGAGGGGTGTTAGCCAAGCTAACACCCACCTTAGTTTACAATTGTTTTGCAGGATATGTTTCAGGATATAGCTCCAGGATATATACTCAGGATAAGTCGAAAGATTAGAGGATTGGCACCCTCTCTCACGTTTAAGGGATCCTGATCCCTTCAAAGGTTTAAAGGTATTCACCTTTCTTTCGAATTGGGTTTAAACACCTCGCCTGGAGCGCAAGTTATCTAGGTATAGTTCGAGGTAGCGGGGCCAGTTCATGTAAAAGTGGCTGACAATTTCGTTACTGTTGGCTATATCCTGGATCCTAAAGGTATATGAGGATTGATCACCCTCTCTCACGAAAGAGTATTTTCATACTCTCAAAGGTTTAAAGGTTTTCACCTTTCTAAGTCTTGGAGTTTATACACTCTCGCCTGTAGCGCATGAAATTTAGGGTTTATCCCCAGATATCAGGGTTTATCCCCAGTATGCTAAGGATTCTTTTCAGGATATCAGGGGTTCTGCCCTTGGGCATTTGGAATCCATTCAAGTTAAAATGTAAATACATTTGTGTTTTTGAACACAGGGGACACACGTTTATGAGTATGCACTGGGGACAAATTTATGATAAAAGATTGGAACTGACTCTCTAAGAATTTCTGGTATGATCTCTCCTTTTTGTCTGGACAATTTATAGATTATATTTCAATATTCCTTTTAAGATATCTTTCAGGATATCTCCCAGGATACATTTGTGATATGTGTTCCTAAGAATGATCAAACCAAACAATTTTCACAAGTAAAATTTGTGTGACAATAATAAAGTCAAAAGAGTAGTTATATTATTAACCTACCAAAAGATGTGCTCTTAGTTTCACCTCAAAACAAGGCCCATCCACTAAGAGCACTAATAGTTCATAACCATATTTACCCAACAGTTGAAGGCTTCATCTCAAACCGAGACCCATCCACCTTCAACTGTTGTATTGTTCAAAAAGCATGCAGGAAATGTAAATTGTTCAAGTACGGGAAAGTAAAATGCGGAAAAGTAAATTGTTTGTGGAACTACAAACCAACATTCAAATTCAAAAAGGTGGGCTCTGGCCTTGGCACATATATCCGTCATCGCCCACCTAAATGCCCTCACACAGCGGCATCACCTCCAACCTTCTCAGACTTCTCCGCTCCAGCATCTTGACCAGCATCCTGCGCAGCATCCTGACTAATGTCCATCTCAGCATCACCTCCAGCATCTTTCTTCTCTCCAGCTTGGACCACCACCTCTGCTGACTTAGAGGATTCACCGGCTTCAGCAGGAAGTGACACAGCTTTGCCTCCGAGCTCCTTTAACTTAGCCACCTAGGATTCAACTGGCCAAGATGGACAAACAAGGCCCGTCTCATTGGCCTCGTAGGCCATCTTGATGCGTGCTTGTAGCAGGGAGACGATAGCAGAAGCCTTGATTCCCTCTCGAAAGTTGATCAAGGCCTGATCATGATCCATTTGAACGCTGGCAAGTTTGACCTCAGCGTCTTGGGTGACCTTCTTTAGCAAGCTTTCATAGTGCCGGCTCTTTGCTTCAGCAATAGCACCTTGGTCAGCAACGGTGCCCTCGAGCTGCTTGATCCTGGCTTCGTGAAGTGCCACAGTACCACAAGCATCATTGTACAAGTGGAGCAAATGCTGGAGGCCCTGCACATTAATTACATGTATGGAGTTAGAATGTATGCTGACTAATACATCCTACCAGGATATCCTGTTAGGATATACGTGCAGGATATACATGAAGGATATGCGGCAGGATATTACCTTGTTGAGGAAGGATGTCATTGGCTCTAAGGAGTCAGAGAAGCTGAGTTCATCATAGGAGAACCCTTCTGGACCTGGAGCACTAACCTCGAGACCCTTTCTCTTTTTTGCTGCGGAAGCACGGGTTCTTGGATTGGCCTTGGGAGCTGGGAGTGGCTTGGAGCTAGTAGCGGCAGGAGTCTCCTTCTTGACTGTGGCTGGAGTTGGATAGCTGTCAAGTTCATCTAGGTCTAGATAGACTGGGACTTTGCTGGAATCTGCACACGGGGAGTAAATTCTAAATCCCTCCTATGAATAACAGATAAAGAAAGATATATGTGTGTAGGATATCTTGCAGGATCCTTACCAGACATGTTGGCACTGGAAAGAGGGCTTGGAGTCGGTGGAGATGGATTGAAACTTCTCTCTGCCTCTGGAAGGAGTCTGATGGCGTCTATTCTTTCTTGAGAATTTGCAAGAGGAGGTGCAATCTTCCTGAAATCAGCTGCACAAAAATGAAAATTTGTTAGTTCAGAATATGAGACAGGATAAGAGACAAGATCATTCTTAAACCCTAAGTCCTACCCTTTCTTAACCATCTCATCGGATAATCCGTTCCACCAGGGATTGAATCCCTTTTTACGAAGAAAAACTTGGATTGCCAACCATCCTCGTTCTTGGTGGCACGAAGTATCAATGGGGGGCCGGAACTAGAGTAAAACAGAAACCTAGATGAGCCATGGCATCTAAGCTTGTAGGCTAAAGGGAGGTCATGGACGGAAAGGTCAGGTATGTGGTTTCTCTTGATTTGGTCAAGAACAGACAAAACACGCCAAAGCATTGGCATGGTTTGGCTGAAAGAAATTTTAGTGATGTTAAAGAACTCGGTAATAAAATCCGGAAAGGGGAATCGTAGCCCTAAGGTGAAGGGGAAAGCATTGAAACAAATCCACTCGGTGGAAACCATATCTGACCGGATTTCTCTGTCAAAGGGTCGGAATATGGTTCCATCCGGAAAGATACCGGAAGATTTCAAAGCCGACAGATGAGCACTATCAAAGGTGCATGTTTCATTCTCCGGTTCTTGGAGAAGATTCTGTTGGATGAATGTGGGAGCCGAGTCGCCTGAACTGGATCTCGTTTGCCTAGGCATTTGGTCGCCTGAATTCTAGCCGGAGTAAAATGAAAGATGGTTATGAAGATGAGAGAGAGAATATTACCTTTTTTCTTGTCGATTGTGGGTAAAAAAGAAGATGAGGATGAGAAGATATAGGGTATGATGAGTAAATATAGGCCGGGTGGTTGAAAGCTGTCA
This sequence comes from Helianthus tuberosus, assembly GCA_030545235.1. Taxonomy (NCBI): domain Eukaryota; kingdom Viridiplantae; phylum Streptophyta; class Magnoliopsida; order Asterales; family Asteraceae; genus Helianthus; species Helianthus tuberosus. The sequence continues at coordinate 6,392 of JARYGA010016075.1, forward strand.
CATCAGAAGTCTTATCTCTTAATTACCTCGGCCATTGTGAAAAAATGTAACCGTTAGGATATCAAATGGTAACATTTTTGGGGACAATTGTTATGGGTGAAATTCTGAGCCCATATCCTGGAAAATATCTTGATCTATATCTTATTTATGTAGTATCTGTTTACATCCGGGATGCTGGTTCAGGATATTGGTAACATCCTGAACGGTATCCTCGGGATTGCTAATGGATTATGTGTAGGTACGTGTGTTAGAAGCTAGCAACGTTCACGAAGACTTATTCCGCGGAAGACTCGGTCCAAGCCGTTTAAAGAAAGACGTTGAAACCTTATTACTCGGTCTACAACGTTCGTGGTGGAATATTCGGAGCATCCCATATTTTTAGGAATATTTGTTTGTATTTCGTTACTATAAATAGGAGGAACACCAGATCAAATAGGACACAACAATCTCACTGCAATCACACTCACTACACTCTAACATTTGTTCTCTCGCAATTTGTACTCTCACACGAATTCATTGTAACACTTAGCGATCTGGTTGATATCCTACACTGTATCTTGAAGTTCAAAGCAATAAGAAGAACAAGGCAGCTGCGATTGTCAGCTCCCGAGGTTTTGTGCCGGCGATCTAGATTGATCAAGGGCTTTCCTCGTACATCTCGTGTCGTTTCCTTTACTTTTTGTTTATTATTTGCTCACTGTTTGATCACAGATACAGCTCAATATCCTGAGCCGTATCCTGAATACTGATTTTCTAAATAACTCAACAAGCATATTTTCTATAAACTTTCTAGCACACTACCTCACATTACTAATTTGATCACTTAATTGCTTCGGTAATTTTTGACCAAAACAATGCCTCTTCAGGATTTCAGCAAATCCAAATGGAACCCTCTGATCAGGAGGATACTGCTTTCATGACACCCACATGTATTTATTGTTATACTGCTATGCCCTTTGGTTTGAAAAATGCAGGTGCAACATACCAGAGGTTGGTAAACATGATGTTTAAAGACAAGCTGGGGGACACCATGGAAGTATATATTGATGATATGGTGGTGAAATCTAAAAAGGCTAAGGATCATCTCCAGGATATTAAGGGAGCGTTTGATATTCTGGATAAATATAACATGAAACTTAATCCTGCTAAGTGCCATTTCGGAGGGGGGCATGAAAGTTTCTAGGATATATGGTGACCAAAAGAGGCATAGAGGCAAGCCCGGAACAGATTAGAGCTATCCTGGATATAAAATCACCTTCGAATATGAAGGATGTCCAACGGTTAACCGGCCGAGTAGCAGCATTGAACAAATTTATTTCAAGATCCTCGAAAAAATGCAAGGAATTTTATGATATCCTCAAGAAGAATAAGAAGTTTGAATGGGGAGCAAAGTATGAAGCAGCTTTGCAGGATTTGAAGCAGTATCTCTCGACTGCACCTCTATTGATGAAGCCTGAAAATGGTGAACCATTATCCCTGTATCTTGCAGTATCAGGGAATGTAGTAAGTGATGTCCTTGTAAAGGATCATGAAGGTCAGCAGTATCCTGTCTATTATGTTAGTAAAAGTTTATTAGATGCTGAAACTAGATATTCTCATCTAGAAAAATTGATATTAGCCCTAGTTATGGCATCAACGAAACTTAGACATTATTTTGAGACACATAGGATTCATGTTACAACCAATTATTCTGTCAAAAACGTGCTTAGGAAACCCGAGATGTCGGGTAGGATGGCTAAGTGGTCAGTAAAATTAAGTGCTTATGACTTGGTATATGAGCCTAGAAATGCCATAAAGTCTCAGGCTTTAGCTGACTTTGTGGCTGATTTCAGTAGTGACATTCAAAATGAAGTAGACTTAGAAGTACAACAGCTAGGAGAAAACTTAGAATGCTTGACATTGTATACTGATGGTGCATCTAACGTAAGAGGTGTAGGTCTAGGTATACTACTAAAATCGCCACAGGGGGACATATTACCCCAGGCTATTAGGTGTGAATTTCCTGCTACTAATAATGAGGCAGAATATGAAGCTTTGATTGCAGGATTAGAGTTGGCTAAAAATATGAATGTTAGATGTTTACAAGTATATGTTGATTCCCTGTTGATTACTAACCATTTCAATGGATCTTACGCAGTAAAAGGTGAAAAGTTAGCTGAATATCTCGAAATTCTCAAAAAATTAGTAGGATACTTCGATATTTTTACACTTGAACAGGTACCAAGAGAGGAAAATGCTGAAGCGGATGCCTTGGCAAATCTGGGATCATCGGCCAGGATACCGGAAGGAACCCGAATACCGATATCACATATCCTATATCCTGCGACGAATCCTCAGGATAAGGAAGTAATAAGTATTCAGGATCCTGATGATGAGTATCCCGAGGAGGATCCTAAGTCATGGACGGCTCCAATCATGAGATATCTCAAGGAAGGACACATCCCAAAGAATGAGAATCATAAAGCCTTTAGAATGAAGGTATCACGATTCACTATTATAAATGACGTTTTGTATAAGACATCTCTTGCAGGACCATATCTGAGGTGCTTGGAGGATCCCGAAACCAAAGAAGTACTTCAGGATATACACGAAGGGGATTGTGGTAACCATACTGGGGGCATGTCATTATTCTCAAAAGTATTAAGGACAGGATATTATTGACCGACGATGAGGAAAGATGCCACAGAATATGCTCGAGGATGTGACGCATGTCAAAGACCTAGTAACATATTACATCAGCCTGCTGAACCGCTGTATCCTATTGTTTCCCCTTGGCCGTTCATGAAATGGGGTATGGATATAGTGGGAAAGCTTCCAAAGGCTTCAGGAGGAAAGGTTTTCATGTTGGCAATGACGGATTATTTCTCCAAGTGGGTTGAAGCAGAAGCATTTGTTCAAGTTAGAGATCAAGAAGTGGTATCCTTCATAAAAAGGAATATCCTGACTAGGTTTGGAGTACCAGCTGAGATAATTTGTGACAATGGATCTCAATTCATAAGTAAAAGGACTACTGACTTTGCAAGAGTTGGGGAATTAAAATGATCACGTCTACTCCGGTGCATCCTCAAGCAAATGGACAAGCAGAATCCTCAAACAAGATAATTGTCAACAACTTAAAAAAAGAGACTAGGGGCTAAGAAAGGAAGATGGGCAGAAGAATTACCCTTTGTTTTGTGGGCTGATAGGACAACGGTGAAGAATGCAACTGGCCAAACCCCATTTTCCTTGGTGTTTGGAGCAGAAGCGGTGATCCCGACAGAAATGGTGATAACTACAGCGAGATCCAACCTCAGGGATCCTGAGAAGAATCCTGAAGTCCTATGCCAGGAACTGGATACTATTGATGAGACAAGAGACGCTGCAAGGCTAAGGATATCAGCATATCAGCAGAGGATATTTAAAGCATATAACAAGAATATAAGGACTAGAAGATTTCAGGTTGGAGATTGGGTATTAAGAAAAGCTTTTCAGAATACTACTAATCCTGCTGATGGAAAGTTGGCTCCAAAGTGGGAAGGACCCTATGAGGTTGAATTAGAATCTGGAAAAGGAGCATACCGACTCAAGAATATGAAGGGGATATGCTACCGAGATCCTGGAATGCATCTAAAGCTCTATTTTAAGTGAGTATGGAATTCAAATTCTGACTCAGGGTGGTATGGATTCTGACACTTTTATTAAATTTTAATATCATTTACTGTTTTGAACCTGTTACTGACTTAAGCATCGGAGGGGTGTTAGCCAGGCTAACACCCACCTTAGCTTGTAGTGGTTTTGCAGAATATACTTCGGGATATAGCACCAGGATACACACTCAGGATACTTTGGAAGATTAGAGGATTGGCCCCCTCTCTCACGTATAAGGGATCCTCCTCCCTTCACAGGTTTAAAGGTATTCACCTTTCTTCCGAATTGGGTTTAAACACCCCGCCTGGAGCATAAGTTATTCGGGAATAGTTCAAGGTGACGGGACCAGTCCATGTACAAGTGGCTGACAATTTCGTTACTGTTGGCTATATCCTGAATCCTAAAGGTATATGAGGATTAATCACCCTCTCTCACGAAAGGGTATTTTCATACTCTCTAAGGTTTAAAGGTTTTCACCTTTCTAAGTCTTGGAGTTTATACACTCCCAGCTGTAGCGCATGAAAATTTGGGATTTCCCCCGGGATACGAAGGATTTATCTCTAGTATATTTTGGGTTTTACCCCTGTAACACAAAAAATCATCTATACAAGTGTTTGAGGACTTCATGCACAGGGGACATTCCATCTAAAGCAATTGTATGATGCACAAAGGATCAAAGTTGAGCTAAGTGTCTCGAACTGGGGACATCTTAGTAGGAGAAGTCGCAAAAGGGGTTGGAATTTAATACTAGGGCTACACTCAATTCCTGGTATGATCTTTCCTTTGTGAACCTTAAATGAATTGTTTAACTTTGATTAAGGATATATCTTTAGGATATGTCTTCGAAATGTATTTTAGGAATACGTTTCGGGGTGTTTCATTGAAATATTTGATTGAAATATTTGATTTGAAAATGAAAACCCTGATCAAAGATGTATTATCAAAACAGGTTTTAGAAAATAGGCTATCTTTTATTCTTTAGAAGTTTTGTCTGAAATTAATTGAATTTTTAGAAATTCTATTTAATAAAAGTTTTCATAATATATCAATGAGTATATTGATCAGGGTATTTTCAAAAGATAGTTGTACAAAATTTTGCAAAGCTAAAATCTACATTAAAAATGCATGACAGAAAACAATAGCAAGCCAATTGAAAGACAAAATTATTTGAGATAAGCAATACCAGTTGATGACCGAAGGTTTCATCCTGAAACCTAGGACCCATCCACCTTCGGTTATCAGGTTGTCTTAATACAGAAATAAAAATTGTTCGTAGGACAAGAAGTAAAATTGTTTAAACATAAGCATAACTTTCAAATTTAAAGAAAATGAGTTTTAGGAGGCAGCGCCTTCTTCGTTCATGACATTCTCAGCAGCATCCGTCTCGGGATCAACCTGAACTTCCCTCTCAACATCAGTTGGTTTTTCGATTGCCTTTGAAGATCCTTCGGCTGCAGGTTTAGCAGAAGTGCCGATGAGACTCTTCAGCTTTGTTTCTCAGGCATTGATGTCCCAGGAAGGGCATTCGAAGCCCAATGCTTTGGCTTCGTGGGCCATCTTTAGCCTTGCCTGGAGAAGGGAAGTGATGACAGAACTTTTAAGACTTTTCCGATAGCTGATCATATCTTGTTCATGTTGAGCATGGGCAGCATCAAGATCGTTCTGAGCTTGAAGAGCAGCTTTGCTGAGAGCAGCCTGGTGTTCTTGGATCATAGCCTTGAACTTGTCCTCGTAATGCCGAGATTTGGCGGCTGCAATCATACCCTGATCAGAGATGGTGACCTTAACTTTCTTCAACTTGGATTCAAGCGTCTTGTTGAGCCCACAGGATTCCTTATATAAGTGAACCAGACGTTCGAGACCCTGCAAATTAAAAGGACAGGTACTGGTTATGTTAAATACTTATAAGCAGTATAAGATGCAGGATATGACTCGAGGATATTAACCTGGTTGAGAAAAGAAGTCATGAACCCGCTTGCCTCAATGAACCCGTGATTCTCATAGGGAAATGTATCGGAGATAACAGGAGAATCAGGCTCTTTTCTTTTACGAGAACTTGAACTCCGGGGCTTAGTAGCTGGCGAAGGTTTGGAAATGATGATGGACTTGGAGCTACTGGGCTTGGATGAGGCCGTGGCCTTGGGATTGGGTTCCTTCTTGATCTGGACCTGATCGGAATAACAGTCCAGCTCGTCGAGGTCAAAGACTTCAGGGATCTTGGATGGTGCTGCGTAAAGGGAAAAGTCTTATATCTTTATTACCCTTCATTATATTATATTGTTCTAATTAATTATTTTAAAAGTAATCCTTACCAGACATTTCAGATGATGAGTATTGACTGGAACTCGAGATATGTGTGGTAAAACTCCTATCGCTTGCAGGTAATTGGTAAACTGTTTTGATTCTTTTTTCTGATTCCGCAGTAGGGGGGGGGGGCTATATCCTTAAAATTCACTGCAAAAGGACCAAATGAGAAGATATTAGCAAAGGATAAAAGTCTAAAGATACGGGGGGACATTCATGATCCTACCGGTGGTTTACCATTCCACCGGAAGGCTAGCACCCTCATCAATGGAGTCTCGTTTGACGAAGAAGAACTTGCGTTGCCATCCGTCTTCATTTTTGGTGGCTTTAAGAATAAGGGGTTTGTTGGAAGTCGAAAAAAGCAAAAACCGGCTAGAACCGTGGGATCGGAGGCGGTAAGCGATTGGCATATCTTCGATACAAAGGTCAGGACAGTGAAGGTTTTTAATTTGATTGAGTACGATTAATACCCTCCACACCATGGGCATGGTTTGGACGAAGGAAATACCGGTAGTCCGGAATAATTGCATCATAAATTCGGGAAAAGGGTACCGAAGAGCTAGCGAGAAAGGGTATGCTGGGAAGCAGACCCAATCAACAGAAGAGACGTCCGATCGAATTGACCGATCAAATGGTCTAAAGACCGTGCCATCAGGGAAAGCACCGGAAGCTCTCAAAGCCGCAATGTCTGCGTTATCAAAAGCACAGACCTCCTTCTCGGGATTTTGAGAAGATTCTGCTGAATGAAGGTCTCAGATGATTCGCCGGTTTGAGAATAAGTTCTGGTGGCCATTGCAAGTAAAGGAAAAGAGATTGACAGAAAATGAATAAGAAGTAGGGAATTACATGGAGACTCCGTTGGAGATATCTGCTTTTCAAACAAGAAGAGAGAAGATATAGGAGCGTTGTAGATCTCCATCGAGTTAAAAGCGCGTTGGAAGTTATGATGTGATCTTGACCGTCGTCTCGATTTAATTACCTTGATTTACGAAACAGGATTTTTAAAATATATCTGTTGGTTTGGTATACCAACAGATATATTTGGGGACAATTGTTATGGGTCATTTTCTGAGCGTACATATCCTGACTAATATCCTGCTTTTGGTTGTTTACTTGTGATCAGGATACTGGATTAGGATATTGGTAACATCCTGGGCCATATCCTTGTGTTAACTAAATTAACCACGTGCAGGTTAGAGGCTGTGGGTTACTAACGGTCAGATGGACTTCTTCTCCTTAAGACTCGGGCATATCTGTTATATGAGAGACGTTGAACCCGAAAGACCAGGTCTACAACGTTCAAGTGTGGAATATTCGCCGGATCACAGTTTATTAGGATAGCTTGTTTCATTTCTTTTACTATAAATAGATGGGGTGGATCAGATTAAGGCACGCAACTTTCACACACAGTCTTTCGCACACTTTTGCTCTCTAGCTCACAGCAACCACTATACACAAACACTTGTACTCAAATTACATTGTAACACCTAGTTGATCCGCATCACATCCTGCACTGTATCCTGATATTTGAAGTAATAGAAGAACAAGGCAGCTGTGATTGTCAGCTCACGAGGTTTTGTGCCGGCGATCTAGATTGATCAAGGGCTTTCCTCGTACATCACGTGTCAACCTTTACTTTTTTCCTCATTGTTTGATCATAGATACAGCTCTATATCCTGAGCCATATCCTGAAACTGTTTTTTGTAATTAATTTGGTTAACATATTTCTAGCACACTACCTCACTTAACTAATTTGATCACTTAATTGCTTCGGTAATTTTTGACCAAAACAGGAGCGTTTTAAGACATTTTTGTGCAGGTCCTTACATCCTCCCCAGCTTATTTAAAATCTCGTCCTCAAGATTTACCGGAACAAATGAGGGTACTTTCGTTTCATTTCTGATTCTAGCTCCTGTTAGGGGAGGATTTTCTAACAATTAGTGATCCTTATTCGTTATCCTAACTAGTGATCCTTACTTCTGTGACAGGTGGTGATCCTCAGAAGGGCTTTAGGATCAGGATCATGGATCACTTCAAGGATCCTCATACTGACGATTGTTTACTTATGTTTTATAACATCTCGCAGGTATAACAAGCTTGACCAAGTCTTAGCGGCATTCTTGGAGAATATTCCCGAAGTATTCTGCACGTGCTAGATCAAAACTAGACGTTATGGAGAACGTGGAGGCTTGGCTTGAAAGTCGGAGAGTTTGTTAACTAGATATTTTTCTTATTTTAAAGGGGTAACGAGCTAGTTAGTGACACTTAGTCATTTTTGCAGTTACACACACACTCGCAAACACTCTCATACAAGCTCTCGTTCAAACACTTAGCAATTACTTACACTTTTTACACATTTCACCATAGTGATCCTTGTACCTAGCTCGTTACTATCCGAAGTTGTAAACGTTTATTCATTTATTTGAGCTTGGTGATCGGTAGTTTCCATCACCCGGGGTTTTTTGTGCCGGAGATCAACTCTTGATCAAGGGCTTTTTCCCCGTATAAATCCTTGTGTTGTTTGTGCATTCTACATTGAAGTGATCCTCATTGTTGTTACACATTTTAAGCATCATTCCCCTATACAAAGAGTTTGGTTGCATTATCGTCATCAGATTTTCTGACCAAAACAGTTTGGCGCCCACCGTGGGGCAATTGGTGCTTCGTCCTTAAGAAAATACGCATTTCTGTGCTTAATTCGGCTCGCTACAACCAAGCAGATGGCTTCCTCATCGAAGAATGCTTCAAACTTGATGCCCTCATTCACTTCTTCACAAGGCGTTCCTCCTTTGCCTCCACCACCTTCTGGATCCCAGAAGAATACAGAAAATGCTGCGAAGAAACCGACTCCCATTTTCTCAAAACCACCTACTTCTTCTGTTTCAACTAATCCTACTACTAATGATCTCTATACCTTGATTTTGCAGATGAGGAATCATGCACAAGAGCAGGATAAGACCAACGAAAGGATCCTCCGGGAGATTGATGAAATTAAGAAACAGAAGAAAACGGCAGAGGATCATTCTCCACTGATGCCCAGATCTTTGAATTTTGACACTCCGGTGGTTACTTCTCAGCCGTCAGTGGTTCCAAACATTCAATATGCGGGTGGACCAAAAGGAGTGCAATATGGAACAACAGCTATGACCCAGGCACTAGGTTCATATTTCCAGCCAGCAGGATCCCATCCCCAGCATATGGGATCCCTCACGAGTACAGGAGGATATCCAGGATCATCCCAGATTCAAGGATCCTCCTTCGTTCCAGGATCATTCCAGGTTCAAGGATCCTCCTTCGTTCCAGGATCATCCCAGGTTCAAGGATCCTCCTTCGTTCCAGGATCATCCCAGGTTCAAGGATCCTCCTTCGTTCCAGGATCATTCCAGATTCAAGGATCCTCCTTCGTTCCAGGATCATCCCAGGTTCAAGGATCCTCCTTCGTTCCAGGATCATCCCAGGTTCAAGGATCCTCCTTTGTTCCAGGATCATCCCAGTTTCAGGGATCCTTTCAGATGCCAGGATCCTTGAGGAGCTTGCAAACAGGGAGTTCAGATGTCCATCAAGGAGATTTTATTCCAATGCAGACCAATGCCTCTGCTGGCCCCTCGATCATTCCAGAATCTCAACAATATGG
>JARYGA010016076.1:0-44665 GCA_030545235.1 Helianthus tuberosus
CCTTTACTTTTTGCTCATTGTTTGATCGTTGATACAGCTCAATATCTTGAGCCATATCCTGAATACTAATTTTCTAAATAACTCAACAAGCATATTTTCCATACACTTTCTAGCACACTACCTCACATTACTAATTTGATCACTAAATTGCTTCGGTAATTTTTGACCAAAACAATTTGGCGCCCACCGTGGGGCAAGTGGTGCTCTCTTTACTAAAATTTTTTGTTAAATCGCTAATCGGTTTTTTATTTTCAAAACTTTTTGCCACATTGTCCATAATGGCCTCAAGATCAAACATGAGTTCCTCTACTGTCTCTGCCATGACTTCTGCCACTACCGGTTCGGTGCTTCCACCACCTCCTCCAAGGATGCCAGCTTCTACGCAATCTCAAGATGTTATCCCTACTCAGAGTGTCCAGGGATCTGCTCCCGTTTTAGCTTCTAACGATGAAATTTTAACCTTATTTGGAAGTGTGCAGGAACAAATGAGGCAACAACAGGAAACAAACCAAATGCTTTTAAGGGAAATACAACTCCTGAAGTCTGGCTCGAGCAGATCTGCTGAGGATATTGTCACTCCATTACATCCCAGAATGTTGAACTTCAGCTCGGCTGTGTATACTGAGGATAACAGGGGGAATAATGTGCCCAGCCTTCCTCAAAATCATACTCCTGAAATACCCTCCTCGGTCAGGATGTCGACCATAAGGAGCTCAGGATATGCTTCAGGATATGGGCAAAATCCTCCAACGGGTAACGTGTCAAATAATAATAATACTCATGCTACTAACAATAGTGGATCTTTGCAGGATACAGGTGTGACATCGGCACTTACTAGGGAACTTCAGAAGTTGAAGGACATGATATCAAGTGTACCCGGGGTGGTCCAGCCAATCCCGGAAGTGTCTCAAGACAGCCACAAGATATCTCGTTTTGCATATCCTATCTGTGATGCTGAGATCCCAAAGAGGTTCCAAACCCCCAACGTGAAGCTTTATGACGGAACAACGGATCCTGAAGAGCATATTGCTCAGTATAGGGAAAGGATGGAGATTAACCCTATCCCTCCGGATCTCAAGGAAGCATGCTTGTGCAAGGGTTTTGGTTCAACCTTGACCGGATCAGCTTTGAAATGGCTCTTGAATGTTCCTCCACATTCAATTACATCTTTTGCTCACTTAGTAAATTTATTTAATAGTCAGTTTTCTTGTAGTAGAAGCTTCGAAAAATTAACAAGTGATCTCTACAGGATAACACAAGGGCCTCAGGAATCCCTTAGGGATTATGTGAACAAGTTTAGCCGGGAATCACTAGACATTCCTCATCTTGATGTTGCAACAGCTGTGCAAGCTTTCAAGATGGGGTTGCAAAAGGATTCTCAATTCTACCAAGACCTTGTAATGAACCCATGCAAGAACCTGGATGAAGCTCGGAACAGGGCCCTAAGATACATTCGGTTGGAAGATGACAGAAAGATGCAAGAAAGGATGAACTCATCCAACACTTATGAGTCAACTAACAGGAAGTCGGAATCCTTATTCAAGTCGTATCGGCCTAAGCCATATGGCAGAAATGAGAACAAGAGAGTAAATGCTGTCGAAGATGAGGATCCTGAAGAGTATCCTGAATTATCTGAATATTGCTTTTCTGTTAACATTCCTGAATTGATGTATGCCATGCAGGGTCTAGGGGACAAGGCAAGATGGCCTCGAAAGAATCAACAAAAAGCGGATTGGAAAGACAAATCAAAATGGTGTGCTTTCCACGAAGATTTCGGACATATGACTGAGGATTGAATTGCTTTGAGGAAAGAAATAAGCTATCTTCTAAGCAAGGGATATTTGAAAGATCTCTTAGGAAGAAAGAAGAATAAGGGTCAGGATACTGAGAAGGATCCTGAGCGAGCAGCATCGCCTCCCGCGGATGCCAAGATAATCAACTTCATTTCGGGAGGATCCGACATTTGTGGGACTTCGTATTCAGCAGCAAAGAGACACGCAAAAGAAGCTAAGGCCGAAAGGGGAGACAAACCTGTCAGGATGACTACACTCACAACTGACAAAGTGATCGCATTTGATGCTGATGACAGGGATACTGTCCAGGATCCTCACCATGATGCTCTGGTAATAACGTTATATGTGGCTAACCATTTTGTACGTAGGATATTGGTTGATAATGGCAGCTCCGTCAACATAATCCAACTAGAGACGCTTAAAAGAATGAATGTATCTCCAATGGATAGCACTTCAAAGTCTACTGTGCTTGTTGGGTTCAGTGGAGAGGCTAGAAACACAGTGGGAGAGATAAAGTTGCCGGTGTACGTTGAAGGAGTCAACTCGATACAACGTTTCTGTGTAATGGACTCTCTATCCTGCTATAACATTATACTGGGAAGACCGTGGATTCACGATATGAAGGCCGTGCCATCAACATATCACCAATGCATCAAGATACCTACCCCTTGGGGAGTTGTTAAAGTTGATAGCGATCAGCAGGAGGCGAAAGAATGCTACTCATCCTCGATGAAATCCTCAACCAAACCTAGTGCAGCATAGCAATTAAAGACGCGGGCCTAGGATATCGTGGAGGATCCGGAGCAGGATGTGAAGAAAATTATCTTAGACCAGGATAATCCCGATATTTCGGTGCTCGTGGGAACCAATATCCCTCAGGATATTGAAGAGCAGTTAATTAACTTTTTAAAATGCAGGATGTCGACGTTTGCATGGAAGCATGAGGATATGACAGGCATATCCAAAGATATTATCACTCACAAGCTTGGAATTGATAAATCATTCAAGCCCGTGCAACAAAAAAGAAGGAAGTTTGCTCCTGAACGCAATACAATTATTCAAGAGGAAGTTGAAAGATTGTTGAAGTCCAAAATGATTAGAGAAGTCAAGTTCCCAAGGTGGCTAGCAAACGTGGTTGTGGTACAGAAGAAAAACGGGAAATGGAGAGTCTGTGTAGATTACACAGACTTGAACAAAGCTTGTCCTAAAGACCCATTTCCTCTCCCCCACATTGATGCAATGGTAGATGCCACTGCTGGGCATGAAATGCTGACTTTCATGGATGCATCCTCAGGATTTCAACAGATCCAAATGGAGCCTTCTGACCAGGAGGATACTGCCTTCATGACACCAACAGGTATTTATTGTTATACAGCTATGCCTTTTGGTTTGAAAAATGCAGGTGCAACATACCAAAGATTGGTAAACATGATGTTCAAAGACAAACTGGGGGACACCATGGAGGTGTACATTGACGATATGGTGGTAAAGTCAAAGAAAGCTCAGGATCACCTCCAGGATATTAAAGGAGCGTTTGATATCCTGGATCAGTATAATATGAAGCTGAATCCCGCTAAGTGCCATTTTGGAGTAGGAGCAGGAAAATTCCTAGGATATATGGTGACCAAAAGAGGAATAGAAGCAAGCCCGGAATAGATTAGAGCCATCTTGGATATTAAATCACCCTCAAATATGAAGGATGTTCAACGATTAACAGGGCGAGTGGCAGCATTGAATAGATTTATCTCAAGGTCTTCAGAGAAATGCAGGGATTTTTATGATATCCTGAAGAAGAACAAAAAATTCGAGTGGGGAGAGAAGCATGAAGCAGCCCTACAGGATTTGAAACGATATCTCTCAACCGCACCTCTACTGATGAGACCTAGAAGTTCAACAGCTAGGAGAATCCTCAGGATCCTGGATATTATATACTGATGGTGCATCTAATATAAGAGGAGTAGGATTAGGATTAGGAATACTACTAAAATCGCCACAGGGGGACATATTACCCCAGGCTATTAGGTGTGAATTTCCTGCTACCAATAATGAAGCAGAATATGAGGCTTTAATTGCAGGATTAGAATTGGCTAAAAGCATGAATATCAAAAATTTACAAGTATATGTTGATTCTTTGTTAATTACTAACCATTTTAATGGATCCTATGCAGTTAAGGGTGAGAAGTTAATGGAATATCTTGATATTCTCAAAAAATTAGAAGGATATTTCGATATTTTTACACTTGAACAGGTACCAAGGGAGGATAATGCTGAAGCAGATGCCTTGGCAAATTTGGGATCATCAATCAGGATACCTGAAGGGACCCAAATACCAATATTACATGTCTTATATCCTGCAACGAATCCTCAGGATAAAGCAGTAGCGGGTATTCAGGATCCTGAAGTGGAATATCCTGAACATGATCCTAAATCTTGGACGGCTCCAATTATGAGATATCTCAAAGAAGGACATATCCCCGAAAATGAAAATCCTAAGGCATTTAGGATGAAGGTATCACGGTTCACTATTATAAATAATGTTTTATACAAGAAATCTCTTGCAGGACCGTATTTGAGGTGCTTGGAGGATCCTGAAGCCAAAGAAGTACTCCAGGATATACATGAAGGGGATTGTGGTAATCACACCGGGGGCAGATCATTGTTCTCGAAAGTATTAAGGACAGGATATTATTGGCCAACGATGAGGAAAGATGCTGCAGAATATGCTCGAAGATGTGATGCATGTCAAAGACATAGTAACATACTACATCAACCAGCTGAACCATTATATCCTGTAGTTTCCCCTTGGCCATTCATGAAGTGGGGGATGGATATAGTAGGGAAGTTACCAAAAGCTCCGGGAGGAAAAGTTTTTATGTTAGCTATGACAGACTATTTCTCCAAGTGGGTTGAGGCTGAAGCATTTGTCCAAGTAAGAGACCAAGAAGTAGTATCCTTTATAAAAAGGAATATCCTGACTAGGTTTGGAGTACCAGCTGAGATCATTTGTGATAATAGGTCCCAGTTTATAAGCAAAAGAACTACTGACTTTTGCAAAAGTTGGGGAATCAAAATGATCATATCTACCCTAGTACATCCTCAAGCGAATGGACAAAAAAGAAGAGACTTGGGGCCAAAAAAGGAAGATGGGCAGATGAGTTACCCTTTGTTTTGTGGGCTGATAGGACAACGGTAAAGAATGCAACCGGCCAAACCCCGTTTTCCTTGGTATTTGGAGCGGAGGCGATGATTCCAACAGAAATGACGATACCTACTGCAAGATCTATGCTGCAGGATCCTGAACAGAATCCTGAAGTCTTATGTCAGGATTTGGATACTATAGACGAAAAAAGAGATGCAGCAAGGCTAAGGATAGCAGCATATCAACAAAGAATATCCAGAGCATATAATAAAAACATAAGGACTAGAAGATTTCGAGTTGGTGATTGGGTGCTAAGAAAGGCTTTTCAAAATACCACTAATCCTGCCGATGGCAAGCTAGCTCCGAAATGGGAAGGACCTTATGAAGTCGAGTCAGAAGCAGGGAAAGGAGCATATCGACTCAGGAATATGGAAGGGGATATGCTACCGAGATCTTGGAATGCTATACATCTCAAGCTTTACTTCAAGTGAGTTTAGAATTTAATTTCTAACTCAGAATGGTATGAATTTTATCTTTTTTAAATATGTTTTGGTTTAATTTACCTTTTGAAACTCAATACTGACTTAAGCATCGGAGGGGTGTTAGCCAAGCTAACACCCACCTTAGTTTACAATTGTTTTGCAGAATATCTTTCAGGATATAGCTCCAGGATATATGCTCAGGATTAGTCGAAAGATTAGAGGATTGGCCCCCTCTCTCACGTTTAAGGGATCCTGGTCCCTTCAAAGGTTTAAAGGTATTCACCTTTCTTTCGAATTGGGTTTAAACACCTCGCCTGGAGCGCAAGTTATCTAGGTATAGTTCAAGGTAGCGGGACCAGTTCATGTAAAAGTGGCTGACAATTTCGTTACTATTGGCTATATCCTGGATCCTAAAGGTATATGAGGATTGATCACCCTCTCTCACGAAAGAGTATTTTCATACTCTCAAAGGTTTAAAGGTTTTCACCTTTCTAAGAATTGGAGTTTATACACTCTCGCCTGTAGCGCATGAAATTTAGGGTTTATCCCCAGTATGCTAAGGATTCATTTCAGGATATCAGGGGTTCTGCCCTTGGGCATTCGGAATTCATTCGAGTCAAAATGTAAATACATTTGTGTTTTTGTCGAACATAGGGGACACACATTATTCTGATTCAAAGGATAGATCCAAGTTTATAAGTATGCACTGGGGACAAATTTATGATAAAGGATTGGAACTGATTCTCTAAGAATCTCTGGTATGATCTCTCCTTTTTGTTTGGACAATCTATAGGTTATATTTCAATATCCCTTTTAAGATATCTTTCAGGATTTCTCCCAGGATACATTTATGAGATGTGTTCCTAAGAATGTTCAAACCAAACAATTTTCACAAGTAAAGTTTGTGTGACAATAATAATAAAGTCAAAAGAGTAGTTATATTATTAACATACCAAAAGATGTGCTCTTAGTTTCACCTCAAAACAAGGCCCATCCACTAAGAGCACTAATAGTTCATAACCATATTTACCCAACAGTTGAAGGCTTCATCTCAAACCGAGACCCATCCACCTTCAACTGTTGTATTGTTCAAAAAGCGTGCAGGAAATGTAAATTGTTCAGGTACGGGAAAGTAAAATGCAGAAAAGTAAATTGTTTGTGGAACTACAAACCAACATTCAAACTCAAAAAGGTGGGCTCTGGCCTTGGCACGTATATCCGTCATCGCCCACCTAAATGCCCTCACACAGCGGCATCTCCTCCAACTTTCTCAGACTTCTCCGCTCCAACATCCTGACCAGCATCCTGCGCATCATCCTGACCAATGACCATCTCAGCATCAGCTCCAGCATCCTTCTTCTCTCCAGCTTGGACCACCACCTCTGCTGACTTAGAAGACTCACCGGCTTCAGCAGGAACTGGCACAGCTTTGCCTCCGAGCTCCTTTAACTTAGCCACCCAGGATTCAACTGGCCAAGATGGACAAACAAGACCCGTCTCCTTGGCCTCGTAGGCCATCTTGATGCGTGCTTGTAGCAGGGAGACGATAGCAGAAGCCTTGATTCCCTCTCGAAAGTTGATTAAGGCCTGATCATGATCCATTTGAACGCTGGCAAGTTTGACCTCAGCATCTTGGGTGACCTTCTTTAGCAAGCTTTCATAGTGCCGGCTCTTCGCTTCAGCAATAGCACCTTGGTCAGCAACGGTGCTCTCGAGCTGCTTGATCCTGGCTTCATGAAGTGCCACAGTACCACAGGCGTCATTGTACAAGTGGAGCAAATGCTGGAGGCCCTGCACATTAATTACAGGTATGGAGTTAGAATGTATGTTGACTAAGACATCCTACCAGGATATCCTGTTAGGATATACGTGCAGGATATATGTTCAGGATATACATGAAGGATATGCGTCAGGATATTACCTTGTTGAGGAAGGATGTCATTGGCTCTAAGGAGTCAGAGAAGCTGAGTTCGTCATAGGAGAACCCTTCTGAGCCTGGAGCACTGACCTCAAGACCCTTTCTCTTTTTCGCTGCGGAAGCACGGGTTCTTGGATTGGCCTTGGGAGCCGGGAGTGGCTTGGAGCTAGTAGCAGGAGGAGTCTCCTTCTTGACTATGGCTGGGGTTGGATAGCTGTCAAGTTCATCCAGGTCTAGATAGACTGGGACTTTGCTGGAATCTGCACACAGGGAGTAAATTCTAAATCCCTCCTATGAATAACAGATAAAAAACATATGTGTGCAGGATATCTTGCAGGATCCTTACCAGACATGTTGGCACTGGAAAGAGGGCTTGGAGTCGGTGGGGATGGATTGAAACTTCTCTCTGCCTCTGGAAGGAGTCTGATGGCGTCTATTCTTTCTTGAGAATTTGCAAGAGGAGGTGCAATCTTCCTGAAATCAGTTGCACAAAAATGAAAATTTGTTAGTTCAGAATATGAGACAGGATAAGAGACAAGATCATTCTTAAACCATAAGTCCTACCCTTTCTTAACCATCTCATCGGATAATCCGTTCCACCGGGGATTGAATCCCTTTTTACGAAGAAAAACTTGGATTGCCAACCATCCTCGTTTTTGGTGGCACGAAGTATCAATGGGGGACCGGAACTAGAGTAAAACAGAAACCTAGATGAGCCATGGCATCTAAGCTTGTAGGCTAAAGGGAGGTCATGGACGGAAAGGTCAGGTATGTGGTTTCTCTTGATTTGGTCAAGAACAAACAAAACACGCCAAAGCATTGGCATGGTTTGGCTAAAAGAAATTTTAGTGATGTTAAAAAACTCGGTAATAAAGTCCGGAAAGGGGAATCGTAGCCCTAAGGTAAAGGGGAAAGCATTGAAACAAATCCACTCGGTGGAAACCATATCTGACCGGATTTCTCTGTCAAAAGGTCGGAATATGGTTCCATCCGGAAAGATACCGGAGGATTTCAAAGCCGACAGATGAGCACTATCAAAGGTGCATGTTTCATTCTCCGGTTCTTGGAGAAGATTCTGTTGGATGAATGTGGGAGCCGAGTCGCCTGAACTGGACCTCGTTTGCCTAGGCATTTGGTTGCCTGAATTTTTCCGGAGTAAGATGAAAGATGGTTATGAAGATGAGAGAGAGAATATTACCTTTTTCTTGTCGATTGTGGGTAAAAAAGGAGATGAGGATGAGAAGATATAGGGTATGATGAGTAAATATAGGCCGGGTGGTTGAAAGCTGTCACATCAGAAGTCTTATCTCTTAATTGCCTCGGCCACTGTGAAAAAATATAACCGTTAGGATATCAAACGGTAACATTTTTGGGGACAATTGTTATGGGTGAAATTCTGAGCCCATATCCTGGAAAATATCTTGATTTATATCTTGGTTGTGTAATATCTGTTTACGTCCGGGATGTTGGTTCAGGATATTGGTAATATCCTAAAAGGTATCCTCAGGATTACTAATGGATTATGTGCAGGTGCGTGGGTCAGAAGCTAGCAACGTTAACAAGACTTATTCCGCGGAAGACTCGGTCCAAGTCGTTCAAATGAATGAAGCCGTATTACTCGGTCCATAACGTTCATAATGGAATATTCGGAGTAGCCCATATTTGTAGGGATTATTGTTTGTAATTCATTACTATAAATAGGTGGGTATATCAGATCAACTAGGACATCACAATTACACTCGCTACACTCTAACACTTGCTCTCTAGCAATTTTCACAAAATCATTGTAACACTTAGCGATCTGATCTATATCCTGAAGTTTAAAGCAATAAGAAGAACAAGGCAGCTGCGATTGTCAGCTCCCGAGGTTTTATGCCGGCGATCTAGATTGATCAAGGGCTTTCCTCGTACATCTCGTGTCATTTCCTTTACTTTTTGCTCATTGTTTGCTCATTGTTTGATCGTTGATACAGCTCAATATCCTGAGCCGTATCCTGAATACTAATTTTCTAAATAACTCAACAAGCATATTTTCCATACACTTTCTAGCACACTACCTCACATTACTAATTTGATCACTAAATTGCTTCGGTAATTTTTGACCAAAACATATACCACAATTGCCCTTGATTTTCTTGACTGTATATATCTTAAATGTCAGCATATACACGTGTGATTTCGTGTACGAAGATTTTTCAATACCGAGAAGCTCGATCAGAGAGTAAAAAAGGCGTAAGATTCACTATGGAGTAACATTAAAATGGGATATACCGGGCTAGGATTCGAGTTACAGGAATAAGGGCCAAACCAACCACCCAAGAATGGAATCGTCGTGCGAAAACACTTGACAACCTCCTAGAAGCAGCTTTTCTTGCCACCAGACTGTGACAACTCATATTTCAAACCTCTCTGTACTTTGATGTAACCGATGTGAACGCTATGTGACTAACTATTGTGATTGTTTGCAATAAAATGTTATGTTTTATTATGTGATAAGTGCTATGAGATTGTAGTGTGCTATGTCTATACGTGTAACATATGTGGATCGCACAATGAATAACCGATTACACAATACAACCCCAAGTCGCACAACACTCTTTTAATTATCTTGGGCTAACCCTCGGCCCAAACGAAACCCGAGAAGTTGGGCTCGGCTTACATCCAGCGGATATACTTTTGGCTTGTGAAAACCCTTCTCATTAAGATGGTATTTGACATAATCACAAAACCCTAAAGCTCATACACTCTCTTGGAACCCGACGGCAGCCCTTCTCTTATTCGAAGTCAGATCTCCTGTTTGATCATTCTGAGTTCGGTTAGTGACCTTTATCTATTGGTATTCGTGATCGCATGATATTGTTTTATGTGTTGCTAAAAGAGATTAATGATTATTTAGTGGGAATAGGTATTCGGTTGGTATGAAAGTAATAGCAGATTCATGATGATTATGGATTGTTGACTTTAGCTGTTTGGTCTCTTGTCATGTTGGTTTTGCATGTGATTGTCAAAAGTCATGTGATGCTATATGTGTTTGTAAATTGGATATAATATGTTAAAGTGCAATCATTAGTCTATGACTAGGATTCCACGCATACTGATATATGATTTGATACTATTATATGATATTGGTTTATAAATAGGATTTGTTGTTTATGTTCATCATGTGGGTTAGATCTAATGTTATGATGATAAGTGGATAGATTTGACTAAAGGAATTGGCGACCATGTGGTTACTGAATCAAACAGTATAGTCATTTTTATAATGTTGTCACTAAGAAAGTTAGGTGCATTAAAAGGTGAGATGATGAATAACTTAATATATGATGTTGGTCAGTTTGCTTTGCATGATGATTTTGTTGCACGATGATTATGATTGTATGTGGTCGTGTAGTAATGATTAGGGTTTCGTCGCTTGTGACTGATATTGATGATGATGATGAGTTGTTATGATATTAGGGTCCATACGATCTAATGTTGATTGTTCGATTTGATCGAGTGTTTGACTAGTTGGGAATCGTTAGAATTAACCTTGCAGGATAATAAGGAAACAAATTAATTGATCACATAATTTTAGGGAACATGTAACTGAATGCATAATTTAAGGAAAACTCACAGCCGATCGCACAAGTGTCAACCGCACAAGTTGCTAGGAGTCGCACAAGAGTAGTTCGAGTCGCACAAGAATTGTTTAGCTGTTTATTATATTGGGTCGTATGTTGGGCTGGGTAACAAAAACCAATCGCACAAGAACTATTGGATCGCACGTCGCACAAGCTGTTTATTATTTATTTGTTTGATTGGGCCGTGTAATGGTATGTCTGGGCTTTTGACTTTTGGGCCGGGTATTTATCTGAGTCGCACAACATGATGTGGGTCGCACAAGGCTGTGCCGACCGCACAACATGTTGGGCCGACTGTTTGTGGGCTATTACTCTCGGATCGTACAAGTTAGACACGATGAGTGCTTGACTGTTACCGTTAAGGTGTTAACGTGTGTTATGTGTTGCCATGATCAACTTGTGTTCATACTCTGCTACCTATGTGTAATCATACGTACTTTACTTGAACCAAAACCTGACTTGTATGATAACCATGCTAGGACGTGGTTGACCACTAGCTGCTAGACTTGACCTTTCTGTGTAATCTGCCGAGCAAACCAAGGTGAGTTCACACTCTACAAAGCATGGGATTCCCAGGGGTTGGGAATGGGGTTAAGGAATATGGATTCCTCGTCCTTTCTTGGGTAGGACAGTAATGGTTCAGGAATGTAATTCCTCGTCCTCACGGACAGATAACTCGTACTAGACCAAAACTCTATCACGAAGTCCCTCCTTTTTATATCGACTTAATCGCCGAGCCAATGGCGAGCGGGTCATTAGTTAGATAGCGCTATTTAGGTCTGACAAGCCTCACACCGTGCCGCAGAGGACGGGCGTGAACTAATGGATCTGGGGCACGTCAATGCTGATAGACATTGACAGTTTCAGGGCACTTAAACATGACTTCAGTCAGTAGTCGATATGGTAACGAGTCTAGTGGATACATGGGGTAGCCCCCACGGCCGAAATGCCAGATAACTATCATGGGGTAGCCCCCACGGCCGAAATGCCAGATAACTATCATGGGGTAGCCCCCACGGCAGGATTGCCAGAGTAAATGGGTTAAACAAAGGGTTAAACAAATCACGTTTTCAACTATGGGGTAACCCCCACGGCAGGATGCCAGATAAAGGAAACTGTTTTTGAAACAACTTAAAACGAACACCCAACCGTGAACTCACTCGACATTGTTGTTGACTCGTTACTACATGCTTTGCAGGTCAATAGGTACTTAGCCGGAGCTTGCACAAGGAAGAGTCGTTGTGGGACATGGACAGCTGTGTGCCATGTGAGACCTTGGATATTTAAACTTAAGTTTTGGTTTTAAACATTATGCTTCCGCTCATAACTTAAACTATGTTTGTTTTGGACACTAATCGTGTTGGTTGGACTTTTACAATTAATTACTCACTTGTTCAATATGATTAGTGGTTTGATCCTGGTCAGTCACGCCTCCAAGCGGTGATACTCCGCGTGTGGATTTTGGGGTGTGACAGATTGGTATCAGAGCCATTGGTTATAGAGAACTTGGTTTTAATATAGGGAAAACGTTTTTGTTAAAACCAGACTATAACCTGTACAGTGCTCTACGATCCACAACGACGCTTCACTCCACGTGCAAGGCTCGACATTCTAGGTGATATGGTTTGTGTTTTATTGCCTACTTGCTAGATTACATAGAACTATGCTTATGGTATGCCTAGATAAACGTAGTAACTATAGTTTGAAAACACATTTGTGCTTGCTCCCTACTGTCACTCCACACTTACACACATTCGCGACACCTTTCCTATCTGTGTTTCCTTCGATGTGAAGATCATGAGTGTACGTGTGAACCTAACTCAAGCCCAGTTGACGGCTCTTATCAATGAACAAGTTGCTGCGGCACTTGCAGCCGCACACGCAGGAGGTATACACTGCAGTCTAAACTCACTCTAGGATCTTTAGATCCTACTCTCGTGAATCAACCTTTGTGTTAAACTTTGTCCTTTCTTGCGCACACGACAAGTCAACACGCTCAGCCGCCTGTATGCACATTCAAGACGTTCATGGACTGTCGACCTAGTACTTTCAGTGGCACTAAAGGAGCTGTTGGACTCCTCCATTGGCTTGAAAAGCTCGAATCTGTCTTAGAGATGGGTGAATGCCCTGAGGCTCGTAAGGTGAAGTACGCCACTGGTACTCTCGAAAGCACTGCGTTAACTTGGTGGGACGCGCACGTTCAGATGCTGGGGCTGGCGGCTGCTAATGCCACCCCATGGAAGGATTTTGAGGAACTGATCAAACGTGAATACTGTAGCCGTGATGACATCCACAAACTGGAAGTTGAATTCCCTGACCTGATGATGACGGGGTCAGAATTAGAAGCGTACACGAAACGATCCAATGAACTGGCAGTGTTATGTCCAACTATGGTGGATCCTTCCATCAAGCGCATTGAACTGTACCTCAAAGGCTTAGTACCATAGATTCAAAGTCATACGACTTCTGCTAACTTTGCTACTATCCAGGATGTTACTCGTCTTGCTCATCGTCTCACAGACCAAGCCGTGAAACAGAACAAGTTGCCTAAACATATTGGTGCTACTACTACTCCTACTTCTGCTCCCAATGACAACAAACGAAGGAGGAATGAAACCTCCAGCAAGGGTTTGATTACGGTTCAGTCCCAGGCACAACAGCGAAAGATCGATGACTACCAGAGTCCTGGTCAGCAATCTTCTGGTAGACAAGGGCAGGGTGGAATCGATGTAATTTACACCACAACGGGCCGTGCAACAAAGATCGTTGTCAGAAATGCAACAAGCTTGGTCATGGAGCCAAGGATTTTAGAATCTCACGTCCTACAAATCAAAACCGTCAACAGCAGCCACAAGCTCCACAGAATCAGCAGTAACAACAGGGTAACAAGGGATGCTATCAGTGTGATGCTTAAGGTCACTTCAAGAGACACTGCCCACAGTTGAACCAGAACCAGAATCGGAACCCCAACCAAGGAAACGGGAATAATATTGGAGGCAGCAACGGGAGTAATGACGACGGCAATGGCGCCAGGGGTCGAGTGTTCGTGATTGGTCAGGGTAATGCTAGGAATGACCCCAACGTATGATGGTTTTGACATCGTTATTGGTATGGACTGGTTATCCCAACACCGAGCAGAGATTCTTTGCAATGAGAAGACTGTCCGCATTCCTCGTTCAGGTGATGAACCTCTCATGATTCGTGGCGACAAGAAGGGTGCTGTTGAGAGCACCATTTCTTTCCTTAAGGCCCAGAAGTGTTGGCGAAAGGGCCACACTGTTATTTTGGCTCTCGTTACTGACACCTCGAAGAAAGAGAAGAAGATAGAAGATTTTCCTATTGTACACGACTATCCTGAGGTATTTCCTGAGGAATTACCTGGCCTTCCGCCTCATCGCCAGGTCGAGTTTCATATCGAGCTAGCTCCTGGAGCAGCACCTATAGCTCGTGCACCTTATCGCCTAGCTCCATCAGAATGGGAAGAACGGTCCACACAACTACAAGAACTCTTGGATAAGGGTTTTATTCGTCCTAGCTCTTCGCTCTGGGGAGCTCTAGTGCTATTCGTGAAGAAGAAAGACGGTACATTCAGAAGGTGCATCGACTACCGTGAACTGAACAAGGTGACTGTGAAGAGTCGCTGCCCTTTTCCATGCATTGACGACTTATTCGACCAGTTGCAAGGGTCGAGCTACTACTCCAAGATAGACCTGAGGTCAGGTTACCATCAGTTGAGAGTCCGGGATGAGGACGTCTCCAAAACAGCATTCAGAACACGCTACGGCCACTACGAGTTTCTGGTCATGCCTTTCGGGCTAACGAACGCGCCTGCGGTTTTCATGGATCTTATGAACAGGGTGTGCAAACCCTATCTCGACAAGTTTGTTATCGTTTTCATCGACGACATCCTGATCTATTCGAAGAGTCAGGAGGAACACGAGCAACACTTACGACTTATCTTGGAACTCCTTCGAACGAAGCAACTATACGCTAAGTTTTCAAAGTGCGACTTCTGGCTTCGTGAAGTCCACTTCTTAGGCCACGTGGTAAACAAGGATGGGATTCATGTCGATCCATCCAAGGTAGATTCGATCAAGAATTGGCCTGCACCTCGTACACCAACTGAAATACGTCAATTCTTGGGTTTGGCGGGATACTACAGAAGGTTTATTAAAGACTTCTCGAAGATTGCTCAGCCGCTCACACTACTAACGCAGAAAGGTGTGGTTTACCGTTGGGGTAATGCACAGGAAACAGCGTTTCAGCATTTAAAGGATAGACTTTGTAGTGCACCTATCCTCTCATTGCCTGAAGGCACAGATGATTTTGTAGTCTACTGCGACGCATCTATCCAAGGTCTTGGATGTGTATTGATGCAAAGAGATAAAGTCATTGCTTATGCTTTGCGCCAACTTAAGATTCACGAGCGGAATTACACTACACACGACCTAGAGCTGGGAGCGGTTGTCTTTGCACTTAAGATATGGAGACACTACCTGTATGGTACCAAATGTGCTATTTACACTGATCACAGAAGCCTCGAACATATCTTCAAACAGAAGGAACTGAATATGCGACAACAACGATGGGTCGAACTGTTGAATGACTATGAATGCTCAATCAGGTACCACCCAGGCAAAGCCAATGTTGTGGCTGACGCCCTCAGTCGAAAGGACACCGCGCCTAAGCGCGTGCGAGCTTTACAACTCACTATACAGTCTAGTCTTCCTTCCCAGATACGAAATGCTCAGGGAGAAGCATTGAAACCAGACAACGTCAGGGCTGAAGCCCTACGCGGCTCAAGGCAACGCTTAGAACAGAAGGAAGATGGTGCTTACTACGTCACAGGACGCATCTGGGTCCCACACTATGGTAACTTACGCGAGCTGGTAATGGATGAAGCTCATAAGTCTCGCTACTCGGTACATCCAGGTTCGGATAAAATGTACCACGACATCAAAACTACATACTGGTGGCCTAGCATGAAGGCCCACATAGCCACATACGTTAGCAAATGCTTGACTTGTGCGAGAGTCAAGGCAGAATATCAAAAACCGTCAGGACCACTCCAACAACCTGAGATACCACAATGGAAATGGGAACAAATTTCCATGGATTTTGTTACTGGCTTACCTAGATCTCAGCGTGGGAACGATACTATTTGGGTGATCGTGGATCGACTCACAAAGTCTGCTCACTTCTTGGCTATCAAGGAAACAGATAAGTTCTCCACCCTAGCAGAAGTATACCTCAAGGAAGTTGTCTCGAGGCACGGGGTGCCCATCTCTATCATCTCGGATCGAGATGCGCGTTTTACATCAGAACTGTGGCAAGCAATGCACAAATCGTTTGGCTCTCGATTAGACATGAGCACAGCTTATCACCCTCAGACGGATGGGTAATCTGAACGCATCATCCAGACCCTAGAAGACATGCTTAGGGCATGTGTAATTGATTTTGGCAATGGCTGGGAAAAGCATCTGCCACTTGTGGAATTTTCGTAAAATAATAGCTACCACACCAGCATTAAAGCTGCTCCGTTTGAGGCATTGTACGGGCGTAAATGCCGGTCACCTCTTTGTTGGGCAGAGGTGGGGGATAGTCAGATTACTGGTCCAGAACTTGTGGTAGACACAACAGAACGAATTGCGCAGATACGACAACGAATGGCGGCAGCTCGTGACCGTCAGAAAGTCTACGCCGATAAGGGCAGAAAACCACTATAGCTCCAGGTTGGGGAGCGTGTACTACTCAAAGTTTCACCCTGGAAGGGTGTGGTTCGTTTTGGCAAACGGGGCAAACTTAACCCACGATACGTTGAACCTTTCGAAGTCATTGAGAAAATAGGCAAGGTGGCCTACAGACTGAACTTACCAGCAGAACTCAGTGTAGTTCACGACGTTTTCCATGTGTCAAATCTGAAGAAGTGTCTGTCAGATGAGACCCACGTAGTTCCTTTGAAGGAGCTCACGATCGACGAGCAGTTACGATTCGTCGAGGAACCTGTTGAAATCACGGACCGGGATGTTAAGGTCCTCAAGCGTACTAGAATACCTCTCGTTCGAGTTCGTTGGAACTCACGTCGCGGCCCAGAGTTCCCCTGGGAACGCGAAGATCAAATGGAACAAAAGTATCCCCAACTATTCGCAAACAGTACAACCACTACTGAGGCTGAAGCTACGGAATTTCGGGACGAAATTCCAGATAACGGGGGGAGGATGTGACACCCCAGGAAAACCAGGGAAACCATGCAACTTAACTAGCTTCCTCAGTGAGTACGTGCTAAATTTCGGGACGAAATTTCTTTCAACTTGGGGATAATGTGACAACTCATATTTCAAACCTCTCTGTACTTTGATGTAACCGATGTGAATGCTATGTGACTAACTATTGTGATTGTTTGCAATAAAATGTTATGTTTTATTATGTGATAAGTGCTATGAGATTGTAGTGTGCTATGTCTATACGTGTAACATATGTGGATCGCACAATGAATAACCGATTGCACAATACAACCCCGAGTCGCACAACACTCTTTTAATTATCTTGGGCTAACCCTCGGCCCAAACGAAACCCGAGAAGTTGGGCTCGGCTTACATCCAGCGGATATACTTTTGGCTTGTGAAAACCCTTCTCATTAAGATGGTATTTGACATAATCACAAAACCCTAAAGCTCATACACTCTCTTGGAACCCGACGGCAGCCCTTCTTTTATTCGAAGTCAGATCTCCTGTTTGATCATTCTGAGTTCGGTTAGTGACCTTTATCTATTGGTATTCGTGATCGCATGATATTGTTTTATGTGTTGCTAAAAGAGATTAATGATTATTTAGTGGGAATAGGTATTCGGTTGGTATGAAAGTAATAGCAGATTCATGATGATTATGGATTGTTGACTTTAGCTGTTTGGTCTCTTGTCATGTTGGTTTTGCATGTGATTGTCAAAAGTCATGTGATGCTATATGTGTTTGTAAATTGGATATAATATGTTAAAGTGCAATCATTAGTCTATGACTAGGATTCCACGCATACTGATATATGATTTGATACTATTATATGATATTGGTTTATAAATAGGATTTGTTGTTTATGTTCATCATGTGGGTTAGATCTAATGTTATGATGATAAGTGGATAGATTTGACTAAAGGAATTGGCGACCATGTGGTTACTGAATCAAACAGTATAGTCATTTTTATAATGTTGTCACTAAGAAAGTTAGGTGCATTAAAAGGTGAGATGATGAATAACTTAATATATGATGTTGGTCAGTTTGCTTTGCATGATGATTTTGTTGCACGATGATTATGATTGTATGTGGTCGTGTAGTAATGATTAGGGTTTCGTCGCTTGTGACTGATATTGATGATGATGATGAGTTGTTATGATATTAGGGTCCATACGATCTAATGTTGATTGTTCGATTTGATCGAGTGTTTGACTAGTTGGGAATCGTTAGAATTAACCTTGCAGGATAATAAGGAAACAAATTAATTGATCACATAATTTTAGGGAACATGTAACTGAATGCATAATTTAAGGAAAACTCACAGCCGATCGCACAAGTGTCAACCGCACAAGTTGCTAGGAGTCGCACAAGAGTAGTTCGAGTCGCACAAGAATTGTTTAGCTGTTTATTATATTGGGC
Organism: Helianthus tuberosus; assembly: GCA_030545235.1. Taxonomy (NCBI): domain Eukaryota; kingdom Viridiplantae; phylum Streptophyta; class Magnoliopsida; order Asterales; family Asteraceae; genus Helianthus; species Helianthus tuberosus. The sequence goes on from JARYGA010016076.1 coordinate 18,601, forward strand.
CGTATGTTGGGCTGGGTAACAAAAACCAATCGCACAAGAACTATTGGATCGCACGTCGCACAAGCTGTTTATTATTTATTTGTTTGATTGGGCCGTGTAATGGTATGTCTGGGCTTTTGACTTTTGGGCCGGGTATTTATCTGAGTCGCACAACATGATGTGGGTCGCACAAGGCTGTGCCGACCGCACAACATGTTGGGCCGACTGTTTGTGGGCTATTACTCTCGGATCGTACAAGTTAGACACGATGAGTGCTTGACTGTTACCGTTAAGGTGTTAACGTGTGTTATGTGTTGCCATGATCAACTTGTGTTCATACTCTGCTACCTATGTGTAATCATACGTACTTTACTTGAACCAAAACCTGACTTGTATGATAACCATGCTAGGACGTGGTTGACCACTAGCTGCTAGACTTGACCTTTCTGTGTAATCTGCCGAGCAAACCAAGGTGAGTTCACACTCTACAAAGCATGGGATTCCCAGGGGTTGGGAATGGGGTTAAGGAATATGGATTCCTCGTCCTTTCTTGGGTAGGACAGTAATGGTTCAGGAATGTAATTCCTCGTCCTCACGGACAGATAACTCGTACTAGACCAAAACTCTATCACGAAGTCCCTCCTTTTTATATCGACTTAATCGCCGAGCCAATGGCGAGCGGGTCATTAGTTAGATAGCGCTATTTAGGTCTGACAAGCCTCACACCGTGCCGCAGAGGACGGGCGTGAACTAATGGATCTGGGGCACGTCAATGCTGATAGACATTGACAGTTTCAGGGCACTTAAACATGACTTCAGTCAGTAGTCGATATGGTAACGAGTCTAGTGGATACATGGGGTAGCCCCCACGGCCGAAATGCCAGATAACTATCATGGGGTAGCCCCCACGGCCAAAATGCCAGATAACTATCATGGGGTAGCCCCCACGGCAGGATTGCCAGAGTAAATGGGTTAAACAAAGGGTTAAACAAATCACGTTTTCAACTATGGGGTAACCCCCACGGCAGGATGCCAGATAAAGGAAACTGTTTTTGAAACAACTTAAAACGAACACCCAACCGTGAACTCACTCGACATTGTTGTTGACTCGTTACTACATGCTTTGCAGGTCAATAGGTACTTAGCCGGAGCTTGCACAAGGAAGAGTCGTTGTGGGACATGGACAGCTGTGTGCCATGTGAGACCTTGGATATTTAAACTTAAGTTTTGGTTTTAAACATTATGCTTCCGCTCATAACTTAAACTATGTTTGTTTTGGACACTAATCGTGTTGGTTGGACTTTTACAATTAATTACTCACTTGTTCAATATGATTAGTGGTTTGATCCTGGTCAGTCACGCCTCCAAGCGGTGATACTCCGCGTGTGGATTTTGGGGTGTGACACAGACCTTTCTCCATCAATTAGGAATCTGATGCCGTCACTTAACACATTCCTTAAATTGTAGCCATTTGTTGAGTGTTTTTTTTTGGGGGTCTAATCCGCATATATATCACCATTGCCCTTGATTTTCTTGACTGTATATCTCTTAAATGTCAAAATATACACGTGTGATTTAGTTTACGAAGAGTTTTCAATGCCGAAAACCTCGATCAGAGAGTAAAAAAGGCGTAAGGTTCACAATGGTGTAAAATTAAAATGGGATAAACGGGGCTAGGATTCGAGTTACAGGAACAAGGGCCAAACCAACCACCCAAGAATGGAATCGTCAAGCGAAATCACTTGACAACATCCTAGAAGCAGCTTTTCTTGCCACCAGACCTTTCTCCATCAATTAGGAATCTGGTGCCGTCACTAAACACATTCCTTAAATTATAGCCATTTGTTGAGTGTTTTTTTGGTGACTAATCCGCATATATACCACCATTGCCCTTGATTTTCTTGACTGTATATATCTTAATTGTCAACATATACACGTGTGATTTAGTTTACGCAGATTTTTCAATGCTGAGAACCTCGATAAGAGAGTAAAAAAGGCGTAAGGTTCATAATGGTGTAAAATTAAAATGGTATATACCGGGCTAGGATTTGAGTTACAGGAACAAGAGCCAAACCAACCACCCAAGAATGGAATCGTCGAGCGAAAACACTTGACAACCTCCTAGAAGCAGCTTTTCTTGCCACCAGACCTTTCTCCATCAATTAGTAATTTGATGCCGTCACTAAACACATTCCTTAAATTCTAGCAATTTGTTAAGTGTTTTTTTTTGGAGTCTAATCCGCATATATATCACCATTTCCATTGGTTTTCTTGACTGTATATATCTTAAATGTCAGCATATACACGTGTGATTTAGTTTACGAAGATTTTACAATGCCGAGAAGCTCGATCAGAGAGTAAAAAAGGCGTAAGATTCACTATGGTGTAACACTAAAATGGGATATACCGGGCTAGGATTCGAGTTACAGGAATAAGGGCCAAACCAACCACCCAAGAATGGAATCGTCCTGCGAAAACACTTGACAACCTCCTAGAAGCAGCTTTTTTTGCCACCAGACCTTTCTCCATCAATTAGGAATCTGATGCCGTCACTTAACACATTCCTTAAATTGTAGCCATTTGTTGGGTGTTTTTTTTGGGGTTTAATCCGCATATATATCACCATTGCCCTTGATTTTCTTGACTGTATATCTCTTAAATGTCAAAATATACACGTGTGATTTAGTTTACGAAGAGTTTTCAATGCCGAAATCCTCGATCAGAGAGTAAAAAAGTCGTAAGGTTCACAATGGTGTAAAAGTAAAATGGGATAAACCGGGCTAGGATTCGAGTTACAGGAACAAGTGCCAAACCAACCACCCAAGAATGGAATCGTCGAGCGAAATCACTTGACAACATCCTAGAAGCAGCTTTTCTTGCCACCAGACCTTTCTCCATCAATTAGGAATCTGATGCCGTCACTAAACACATTCCTTAAATTATAGCCATTTGTTGAGTGTTTTTTTGGTGACTAATCCGCATATATACCACCATTGCCCTTGATTTTCTTGACTGTATATATCTTAATTGTCAACATATACACGTGTGATTTAGTTTACGAAGATTTTTCAATGCCGAGAACCTCGATCAGAGAGTAAATAAGGCGTAAGGTTCACAATGGTGTAAAATTAAAATGGGATATACCGGGCTAGGATTCGAGTTACAGGAACAAGGCCCAAACCAACCAACATAGAATGAAATCGTCGAGCGAAAACACTTGACAACCACCTAGAAGCAGCTTTTCTGGCCACCAGACCTTTCTCCATCAATTAGGAAATCTGATGCCGTCACTAAACACATTCCTTAAATTGTAGCCATTTGTTGAGTGTTTTTTTTAGTGTCTAATCCGCATATATATCATCATTGCCCTTGATTTTCATAGCTGTATATCTCTTAAATGTCAACATATACACGTGTGATTTAGTTTACGCAGATTTTTCAATGCTGAGAACCTCGATAATAGAGTAAAAAAAGGCGTAAGGTTCACAATGGTGTAAAATTAAAATGGTATATACCGGGCTAGGATTTGAGTTACATGAACAAGAGCCAAACCAACCACCCAAGAATGGAATCGTCTAGCGAAAACACTTGACAACCTCCTGGAAGCAGCTTTTCTTGCCACCAGACCTTTCTCCATCAATTAGAAATTTGATGCCGTCACTAAACACACTCCTTAAATTCTAGCAATTTGTTAAGTGTTTTTTTTTGGAGTTTAATCCGCATATATATCACCATTTCCCTTGATTTTCTTGACTGTATATCTCTTAAATGTCAACATATACACGTGTGATTTAGTTTACGAAGAGTTTTCAATGCCGAGAACCTCGATCAGAGAGTTAAAAAGGCGTAAGCTTCACAATGGTGTAAAATTAAAATGGGATATACCGGGCTAGGATTCGAGTTACAGGAACAAGGGCCAAACCAACAACCCAAGAATGAAATCGTCGAGCGAAAACACTTTACAACCTCCTAGAAGCAGCTTTTCTTGCCACCAGACCTTTCTCCATCAATTAGGAATCAGATGCTGTCACTAAACACATTCCTTAAATTGAAGCTATTTGTTGAGTGTTTTTTTTTGTTTCTAATCCGCATATATATCACCATTGCCCTTGATTTTCTTGACTGAATATCTCTTAAATGTCAACATATACACGTGTGATATAGTTTACGAAGATTTTTCAATGACGAGAATCTCGATCAGAGAGTAAAAAAGGCGTAAGGTTCACAATGGTGTAAAATTAAAATGGGATATACCGGGCTTGGATTCGAGTTACAGGAACAAGGGCCAAACCAACCACCCAAGAATGAAATCGTCCAGCGAAAACACTTGACAACCACCTAGAAGCAGCTTTTCTTGCCACCAGACCTTTCTCCATCAATTAGGAATCTGATGCCATCACTAAACACATTCCTTAAATTGTAGCCATTTGTTAAGTGTTTTTTTTGGTGTCTAATCCGCATATATATCATCATTGCCCTTGATTTTCTTGACTGTTTATCTCTTAAATGTCAACATATACATGTGTGATTTAGTTTACGAAGATTTTTCAATTCCGAGAACCTCGATCAGAGAGTTAAAAAGGAGTAAGATTAAAAATGGTGTAAAATTAAAATGGGATATACCGTGCTAGGATTCGAGTTACAAGAACAAGGGCCAAACCAACCAACCAAGAATGGAATCGTCAAGCGAAAACACTTGACAACCTCCTTGAAGCAGCTTTTCTTGCCACCAGACCTTTCTCCATCAATTAGTAATCTGATGCCGTCACTAAACACATTCCTTAAATTGTAGCCATTTGTCGAGTGTTTTTTTTTGTGTCTAATCCGCATATATATCACCATTGCCCTTGATTTTCTTGATTGTATATCTCTTAAATGTCACAATATACACGTGTGATTTAATTTACGAAGATTTTTCAATGCCGAGAACCTCGATTAGAGAGTAAAAATGCGTAAGGTTCAAAATGGTGTAAAATTAAAATGGGATATACCGGGCTAGGATTAGAGTTACAGGAACAACGGCCAAACCAAACACCCAAGAATGGAATCGTCGACCTAAAACACTTGACAACCTCCTAGAAGCAGTTTTTCTTACCACTAGACCTTTCTCTATCAATTAGGAATTTGATGCCCTCACTAAACACATTCCTTAAATTGTAGCCAATTGTTGAGTGTTTTTTGTTGTTGTCTAATCCGCATATATATCACCATAGCCCTTGATTTTCTTGATTGTATATCTCTTAAATGTCAACATATACATGTGTGATTTAGTTACGAGGATTTTTCAATGCCGAGAACCTCGATCAGAGAGTAAAAACGGCGTAAGGTTCACAATGGTGTAAAATTAAAATGTGATATACCGGGCTAGGATTCGAGTTACAGGAACAAGGGCCAAACCAACCACCCAAGAATGAAATCGTCGAGCGAAAACACTTTACAACCTCCTAGAAGCAACTTTTCTTGCCAGCGGACCTTTCTCCATCAATTAGGAATCTGATGCCGTCACTAAACACATTCTTTAAATTGTAGCCATTTGTTGAGTGTTTTTTTTGGTGTCTAATCCGCATATATTTCACCATCGCCCTTGATTTTCTTGACTATATATCTCTTAAATGTCCACATATACACGAGTGATTTAATTTACGAAGAATTTTCAATGCCGAGAAGCTCGATCAGAGAGTAAAAAAGGCGTAAGGTTCACAATGGTGTAAAATTAAAATGGGATATATCGGGCTAGGATTCGAGTTACAGGTACAAGGGCCAAACCAACCACCCAAGAATGGAATCGTCGAGCGAAAACACTTGACAACCTCCTAGAAGCAGCTTTTCTTGCCACCAAACCTTTCTCCATCAATTAGTTATCTGATGCCGTCACTAAACACATTCCTTAAATTGTAGCCAGTTTGTTGAGTGTTTTTTGGGTGTCTAATCCGCATACATATCACCATTGCCCTTGATTTTCTTGACTGTATATCTCTTAAATGTCAACATATACACGTTTGATTTAGTTTACGAAGATTTTTGAATGCCGAGAACATCGATCAGAGAGTAAAAAAGGTGTAAGGTTCACAATGGTTTAAAATTAAAATGGGATATACCGGGCTAGGATCCGAGTTACCAGAACAAGGGCCAAACCAACCACCAAAGAATGGAATCGTCGAGCGAAAACACTTGACAACCTCCTAGAAGTAGCTTTTCTTGCCACCAGACCTTTCTCCAACAATTAAGAATCTGATGCCGTCACTAAACACATTCCTTAAATTGTAGCCATTTGTTGAGTTTTTTTTTTTTGGTGTCTAATGCGCATATATATCACCATTGCCCTTGATTTGCTTGACTGTATATCTCTTAAATGTCAACATATACACGTGTGATTTAGTTTACGAAGGTTTTTCAATGCCGAGAACCTCAATCAGAGAGTAAAAAAGGCGTAAGGTTCACAATGGTGTAAAATTAAAATGGGATATACCGGGCTAGGATTCGAGTTACAGGAACAAGGGCCAAACCAACCACCCAAGAATGGAATCGTCGAGCGAAAACACTTGACAACCTCCTAGAAGCAGCTTTTCATGCTACCAGACCTTTCTCCAACAATTAAGAATCTGATGCCGTCACTAAACACATTCCTTAAATTGTAGCCATTTGTTGAGTTTTTTTTGGTGTCTAATCCGCATATATATCACCATTGCCCTTGATTTGCTTGACTGTATATCTCTTTAATGTCAACATATACACGTGTGATTTAGTTTACGAAGATTTTTCAATGCCGAGAACCTCGATCAGAGAGTAAAAAAGTCGTAAGGTTCACAATGGTGTAAAATTAAAACGGGATATACCGGGTTAGTATTTGAGTTACAGGAACAATGGCCAAACAAACCACCCAAGAATGGAATCGTCAAGCGAAAACACTTGACAACCTTTTAGAAGCAGCTTTTCTTGCCACCAGACCTTTCTCCATCGATTAGTAATCTGAAGCCCTCACTAAACACATTCCTTAAATTGTAGCCATTTGTTGAGTGTTTTTCTTCGGTGTCTAATCCGCATATATATCACCATTGCCCTTGATTTTCTTGACTGTATATCTCTTAAATGTCAACATATACACGTGTGATTTACTTTACGAAGATTTTTCAATTCCGAGAACCTTAATCAGAGAGTAAAAAAGTCGTAAGGATCACAATGGTGTAAAATTAAATTGGGATATACCGGGCTAGGATTCGAGTTACAGGAACAAGGGCCAAACCAACAACCCAAGAATGGAATCGTCGAGCGAAAATACATGACAACCTCCAAGAAGAAGCTTTTCTTACCACCAGACCATTCTCCATCAATTTGGAATCTGATGCAGTCACTAAACACATTCCTTAAATTGTAGCCATTTGTTGAGTGTTTTTTTTTGTGTCTAATCCGCATATATATCCCCATTGCCCATGATTTTCTTGACTATATATCTCTTAAATGTCAACATATACACGTGTGATTTAGTTTACGAAGATTTTTCAATGCCTAGAACCTCGATTAGAGAGTAAAAAAGGTGTAAGGTTCACAATGGTGTAAAATTAAAATGGGATATAACGAGCTAGGATTCGAGTTACACGAACAAGGGCCAAACCAACCACCCAAGAATGGATTCGTCGAGCAAAAACACTTGACAAACTCCTAAAAGCAACTTTTTTTGCCACCAGACCTTTCTCCATCAATTAGGAATCTGATGCCGTCACTAAACACATTCCTTAAATTGTAGCCATTTGTTGAGTGTTTTTTTTTTGTGTCTAATCCGCGTATATATCACCATTGCCCTTGATTTTCTTGACTTTATATCTCTTAAATGTCAACATATACACGTGTGATTTAGTTTACGAAGATTTTTCAATGCCGAGAACCTCGATTAGAGAGTAAAAAAGGCGTAAGGTTCACTATGGTGTAAAATTAAAATGGGATATACCGGGCTAGGATTCGAGTAACAGGAACAAGGGCCAAACCAACAACCCAAGAATGGAATCGTCGAGCGAAAACACTTGACAACCTCCTAGAAGCAGCTTTTCTTGCCACCAGAGCTTTCTCCATCAATTAGAAATCTGATGTCGTCACTTAACACATTCCTTAAATTGTATACATTTGTTGAGTGTTTTTTTTTGGTGTCTAATCCACATATATATCACCATTGCCCTTGATTTTCTTGACTGTATATATCTTAAATGTCAACATATACACGAGTGATATAGTTTACGAAGATTTTTCAATGACGAGAATCTCGATCAGAGAGTAAAAAAGGCGTAAGGTTCACAATGGTGTAAAATTAAAATGGGATATACCGGGCTTGGATTCGAGTTACAGGAACAAGGGCCAAACCAACCACCCAAGAATGAAATCGTCGAGCGAAAACACTTTACAACCTCCTAGCTTTTCTTTCCACCAGACCTTTCTCCATCAATTAGGAATCTGATGTCGTCACTTAACACATTCCTTAAATTGTATCCATTTGTTGAGTGTTATTTTTGGTGTCTAATCCGCATATATATCACCATTGCCCTTGATGTTCTTGAGTGCATATCTCTTAAATGTCAACATATACACGTGTGATTTAGTTTACGAAGATTTTACAATGCTGGGAATCTCGATCAGAGAGTAAAAAAGGCGTAAGTTTCACAATGGTGTAAAATTAAAATGGGATATACCGGGCTAGGATTCGAGTAACCAACCACCCAAGAATGGAATCGTCGAGCGAAAACACTTGACAACCTACTAGAAGCAGCTTTTCTTGCCACCAGACCTTTCTCCATCAATTAGGAATCTGATGTCGTCACTTAACACAATCCTTAAATTGTATCCATTTGTTGAGTGTTTTTTTTTTGGTGTCTATTCCGCATATATATCACCATTGCCCTTGATTTTCTTGACTTTATATCTCTTAAATGTCAACATATACATTTGTGATTTAGTTTACGAAGATTTTTCAATGCCGGGAATCTCGATCAGAGAGTAAAAAGGCGTTAGGTTCACAATGGTGTAAAATTAAAATTGGATATACCGGGCTAGGATTCGAGTTACAGAAACAACGGCAAAACCAACCACCCAAGAATGGAATCGTTGAGCGAATACACTTGACAACCTCCTAGAAGTAGCTTTTCTTGCCACCAGACCATTCTCCATCAATTAGGAATCTGATGTCGTCACTTAACACATTCCTTAAATCTTATCCATTTGTTGAGTGTTTTTTTTGGTGTCTCATCCGCATATATATCACCATTGCCCTTGATTTTCTTGACTTTATATCTCTTAAATTTCAACATATACATGTGAGATTTAGTTTACGAAGATTTTTCAATGCCGGGAATCTCGATCAGAGAGAAAAAAGGCGTTAGGTTCACAATGGTGTAAAATTAAAATGGGATATACCGGGCTAGGATTCGAGTTACAGAAACAACGGCCAAACCAACCACCCAAGAATGGAATCGTTGAGCGAAAACACTTGACAACCTCCTAGAAGCAGCTTTTCTTGCCACCAGACCTTTCTCCATCAATTAGGAATCTGGTGTCATCACTTAACACATTCATTAAATTGTATCCATTTGTTGAGTGTTTTTTTTGGTGTCTCATCCGCATATATATCACCGTTGCCCTTGATTTTCTTGATTGTATATCTCTTAAATGTCAACATATACACGTGTGATATAGCTTACGAAGATTTTTCAATGACGAGAATCTCGATCAGAGAGTAAAAAAGGCGTAAGGTTCACAATGGTGTAAAATTAAAATGGGATATACCGGGCTTGGATTCGAGTTACAGGAACAAGGGCCAAACCAACCACCCAAGAATGAAATCGTCGAGCGAAAACACTTGACAACCACCTAGAAGCTGCTTTTCTTACCACCAGACCTTTCTCCATCAATTAGGAATCTGATGCCGTCACTAAACACATTCCTTAAATTGTAGCCATTTGTTGAGTGTTTTTTTTTTGTCTAATCTGCATATATATCATCATTGCCCTTGATTTTCTTGACTGTATATCTCTTAAATATCAACATATACATGTGTGATTTAGTTTACGAAGATATTTCAATGCCGTGAATCTCGATCAGAGAGTAAAAAAGGTGTAAGGTTCACAATGGTGTAAAATTAAAATGGAATATACCGGGCTAGGATTCGAGTTACAGGAACAAGGGCCAAACCAACCACCAAAGAATGGAATCGTCGGGCGAAAACACTTGACAACCTCCTAGAAGCAGCTTTTCTTGCCACCAGAGCTTTCTCCATCAATTAGACATCTGATGTCGTCACTTAACACATTCCTTAAATTGTATACATTTGTTGACTGTTTTTTTTTTTTTTTGGTGTTTAATCCACATATATATCACCATTGCCCTTGATTTTCTTGACTGTATATCTCTTAAATGTCAACATATACACGTGTGATATAGTTTACGAAGATTTTTCAATGACGAGAATCTCGATCAGAGAGTAAAAAAGGCGTAAGGTTCACAATGGTGTAAAATTAAAATGGGATATACCGGGCTAGGATTCGAGTTACAGGAACAAGGGCCAAATCAACCATCCAAGTATGGAATCATTGAGCGAAAACACTTGGCAACGTCCTAGAAGCAGCTTTTCTTGCCACCAGACCTTTCTCCATCAATTAGGAATCTGGTGTCGTCACTTAACACATTCATTAAATTGTATCCATTTGTTGAGTGTTTTTTTTGGTGTCTCATCCGCATATATATCACCATTGCCCATGATTTTCTTGATTGTATATCTCTTAAATGTTAACATATACACGTGTGATATAGCTTACGAAGATTTTTCAATGACGAGAATCTCGATCAGAGAGTAAAAATGGCGTAAGGTTCACAATGGTGTAAAATTAAAATGGGATATACCGGACTTGGATTCGAGTTACAGGAACAAGGGCCAAACCAACCACCCAAGAATGAAATCGTCGAGCGAAAACACTTGACAACCACCTAGAAGCTGCTTTTCTTGCCACCAGAGCTTTCTCCATCAATTAGAAATCTGATGTCGTCACTTAACACATTCCTTAAATTGTATACATTTGTTGAGTGTTTTTTTTGGTGTTTAATCCACATATATATCACCATTGCCCTTGATTTTCTTGACTGTATATCTCTTAAATGTCAACATATACACGTGTGATATAGTTTACGAAGATTTTTCAATGACAAGAATCTCGATCAGAGAGTAAAAAAGGCGTAAGATTCACAATGGTGTAAAATTAAAATGGGATATACCTGGCTTGGATTCGAGTTACAGGAACAAGGGCCAAACTAACCACCCAAGAATGAAATCGTCGAGCGAAAACACTTTACAACCTCCTAGCTTTTCTTGCCACCAGACCTTTCTCCATCAATTAGGAATCTGATGTTGTCACTTAACACATTCCTTAAATTGTATCCATTTGTTGAGTGTTTTTTTTTGGTGTCTAATCCGCATATATATCACCATTGCCCTTGATTTTCTTGAGTGTATATCTCTTAAATGTCAACATATACACGTGTGATTTAGTTTACGAAGATTTTTCAATGCCGGGAATCTCGATCAGAGAGTAAAAAAGGCGTAAGGTTCACAATGGTGTAAAATTAAAATGGGATATACCGGGCTAGGATTCGAGTTATAGGTACAAGGGCCAAACCAACTACCCAAGAATGGATTTGTCGAGCGAAAACACTTGACAACCTACTAGAAGCAGCTTTTCTTGCCACCAGACCTTTCTCCATCAATTAGGAATCTGATGTCGTCACTTAACACATTCCTTAAATTGTATCCATTTGTTGAGTGTTTTTTTTTTTGGTGTCTCATCCGCATACATATCACCATTGCCCTTGATTTTCTTGACTGTATATCTCTTAAATGTCAACATATACACGTGCGATTTAGTTTACGAATATTTTTCAATGCCGAGAACCTCGATCAGAGAGTAAAAAAGGCGTATGCTTCACAATGGTGTAAAATTAAAATGAGATATACCGGGCTAGGATTTGAGTTACAGGAACAAGGGCCAAACCAATCACCCAACAATGGAATCGTCAAGCGAAAACACTTGACAACCTCTTAGAATCAGCATTTCTTGCCACCAGACCTTTCTCCATCAAATAGTAATCTGATGCCGTCACTAAACACATTCCTTAAATTGTAGCCATTTGTTAAGTGTTTTTTTTTTGTGTCTAATCCGCACATATATCACCATTTCCCTTGATTTTCTTGACTGTACATCTCTTAAATGTCAACATATACACATGTGATTTAGTTTATGAAGATTTTTCAATGCCGGGGACCTCGATCAGAAAGTAAAAAAGGCGTAAGGTTCAAAATGGTGTAAAATTAAAATGTGATATACCGGGCTAGGATTCGAGTTACAGGCACAAGGGCCAAACCAACCACCCAAGAATGAAATCGTCAAGTGAAAACACTTGACAACCTCCTAGAAGCAGCTTTTCTTGCCACCAGACCTTTCTCCATCAATTAGGAATCTGATGCCATCACTAAACACATTCCTTAAATTGAAGCTATTTGTTGAGTGTTTTTTTTTTGTCTAATCCGCATATATATCACCATTGCCCTTGATTTTCTTGTCTGTATATCTCTTAAATGTCAACATATACATGTGTGATATAGTTTACCAAGATTTTTCAATGACAAGAATCTCGATCAGAGTGTAAAAAAGGCGTAAGGTTCACAATGGTGTAAAATTAAAATGGGATATACCGGGCTTGGATTCGAGTTACAGGAACAAGGGCCAAACCAACCACCCAAGAATGAAATCGTCGAGCGAAAACATTTGACAACCACCTAGAAGCTGCTTTTCTTGCCACCAGACCTTTCTCCATCAATTAGGAATCTGATGCCGTCACTAAACACATTCCTTAAATTGTAGCCATTTGTTGAGTGTTTTTTTTTGGTGTCTAATCCGCATATATATCATCATTGCCCATGATTTTCTTGACTGTATATCTCTTAAATATCAACATATACACGTGTGATTTAGTTTACGAAGATTTTTCAATGCCGGGAATCTCGATCAGAGAGTAAAAAAGGCGTAAGGTTCACAATGGTGTAAAATTAAAATGGGATATACCGGGCTAGGATTCGAGTTATAGGAACAAGGGCCAAATCAACCACCCAAGTATGGAATCGTTGAGCGAAAACACTTGGCAACGTCCTAGAAGCCGCTTTTCTTGCCACCAGACCTTTCTCCATCAATTAGGAATCTGGTGTCGTCACTTAACACATTCATTAAATTGTATCCATTTGTTGAGTGTTTTTTTTGGTGTCTCATCCGCATATATATCACCATTGCCCTTGATTTTCTTGATTGTATATCTCTTAAATGTTAACATATACACGTGTGATATAGCTTACGAAGATTTTTCAATGACGAGAATCTCGATCAGAGAGTAAAAATGGCGTAAGGTTCACAATGGTGTAAAATTAAAATGGGATATACCGGACTTGGATTCGAGTTACAGGAACAAGGGCCAAACCAACCACCCAAGAATGAAATCGTCGAGCGAAAACACTTGACAACCACCTAGAAGCTGCTTTTCTTGCCACCAGAGCTTTCTCCATCAATTAGAAATCTGATGTCGTCACTTAACACATTCCTTAAATTGTATACATTTGTTGAGTGTTTTTTTTTGGTGTTTAATCCACATATATATCACCATTGCCCTTGATTTTCTTGACTGTATATCTCTTAAATGTCAACATATACACGTGTGATATAGTTTACGAAGATTTTTCAATGACAAGAATCTCGATCAGAGAGTAAAAAAGGCGTAAGGTTCACAATGGTGTAAAATTAAAATGGGATATACCTGGCTTGGATTCGAGTTACAGGAACAAGGGCCAAACTAACCACCCAAGAATGAAATCGTCGAGCGAAAACACTTTACAACCTCCTAGCTTTTCTTGCCACCAGACCTTTCTCCATCAATTAGGAATCTGATGTTGTCACTTAACACATTCCTTAAATTGTATCCATTTGTTGAGTGTTTTTTTTTTGGTGTCTAATCCGCATATATATCACCATTGCCCTTGATTTTCTTGAGTGTATATCTCTTAAATGTCAACATATACACGTGTGATTTAGTTTACGAAGATTTTTCAATGCCGGGAATCTCGATCAGAGAGTAAAAAAGGCGTAAGGTTCACAATGGTGTAAAATTAAAATGGGATATACCGGGCTAGGATTCGAGTTATAGGTACAAGGGCCAAACCAACTACCCAAGAATGGATTTGTCGAGCGAAAACACTTGACAACCTACTAGAAGCAGCTTTTCTTGCCACCAGACCTTTCTCCATCAATTAGGAATCTGATGTCGTCACTTAACACATTCCTTAAATTGTATCCATTTGTTGAGTGTTTTTTTTTTTGGTGTCTCATCCGCATACATATCACCATTGCCCTTGATTTTCTTGACTGTATATCTCTTAAATGTCAACATATACACGTGCGATTTAGTTTACGAATATTTTTCAATGCCGAGAACCTCGATCAGAGAGTAAAAAAGGCGTATGCTTCACAATGGTGTAAAATTAAAATGAGATATACCGGGCTAGGATTTGAGTTACAGGAACAAGGGCCAAACCAATCACCCAACAATGGAATCGTCAAGCGAAAACACTTGACAACCTCTTAGAATCAGCATTTCTTGCCACCAGACCTTTCTCCATCAAATAGTAATCTGATGCCGTCACTAAACACATTCCTTAAATTGTAGCCATTTGTTAAGTGTTTTTTTTTTGTGTCTAATCCGCACATATATCACCATTTCCCTTGATTTTCTTGACTGTACATCTCTTAAATGTCAACATATACACATGTGATTTAGTTTATGAAGATTTTTCAATGCCGGGGACCTCGATCAGAAAGTAAAAAAGGCGTAAGGTTCAAAATGGTGTAAAATTAAAATGTGATATACCGGGCTAGGATTCGAGTTACAGGCACAAGGGCCAAACCAACCACCCAAGAATGAAATCGTCAAGTGAAAACACTTGACAACCTCCTAGAAGCAGCTTTTCTTGCCACCAGACCTTTCTCCATCAATTAGGAATCTGATGCCATCACTAAACACATTCCTTAAATTGAAGCTATTTGTTGAGTGTTTTTTTTTTGTCTAATCCGCATATATATCACCATTGCCCTTGATTTTCTTGTCTGTATATCTCTTAAATGTCAACATATACATGTGTGATATAGTTTACCAAGATTTTTCAATGACAAGAATCTCGATCAGAGTGTAAAAAAGGCGTAAGGTTCACAATGGTGTAAAATTAAAATGGGATATACCGGGCTTGGATTCGAGTTACAGGAACAAGGGCCAAACCAACCACCCATGAATTAAATCGTTGAGCGAAAACACTTGACAACCACCTAGAAGCAGCTTTTCTTGCCACCAGACCTTTCTCCATCAATTAGGAATTTGATGCCATCACTAAACACATTCCTTAAATTGTTGCCATTTGTTGATTGTTTTTTTTGGTGACTAATCCGAATATATATCATCATTGCCCTTGATTTTCTTGACTGTATATCTCTTAAATGTCAACATATACACGTGTGATATAGCTTACGAAGGTTTTTCAATGACGAGAATCTCGATCAGAGAGTAAAAAAGGCGTAAGGTTCACAATGGTGTAAAATTAAAATGGGATATACCGGGCTTGGATTCGAGTTACAGGAACAAGGGCCAAACCAACCACCCATGAATTAAATCGTTGAGCGAAAACACTTGACAACCACCTAGAAGCAGCTTTTCTTGCCACCAGACCTTTCTCCATCAATTAGGAATTTGATGCCGTCACTAAACACATTCCTTAAATTGTTGCCATTTGTTGATTGTTTTTTTTGGTGACTAATCCGAATATATATCATCATTGCCCTTGATTTTCTTGACTGTATATCTCTTAAATGTCAACATATACACGTGTGATATAGCTTACGAAGATTTTTCAATGACGAGAATCTCGATCAGAGAGTAAAAAAGGCGTAAGGTTCACAATGGTGTAAAATTAAAATGGGATATACCGGGCTTGGATTCGAGTTACAGGAACAAGGGCCAAACCAACCACCCAAGAATGAAATCGTCGAGCGAAAACATTTGACAACCACCTAGAAGCTGCTTTTCTTGCCACCAGACCTTTCTCCATCAATTAGGAATCTGATGCCGTCACTAAACACATTCCTTAAATTGTAGCCATTTGTTGTGTGTTTTTTTTTGGTGTCTAATCCGCATATATATCATCATTGCCCGTGATTTTCTTGACTGTATATCTCTTAAATATCAACATATACACGTGTGATTTAGTTTACGAAGATTTTTCAATGCCGAGAATCTCGATTAGAGAGTAAAAAAGGGGTAAGGTTCACAATGGTGTAAAGTTAAAATGGAATATACCGGGCTAGGATTCGAGTTACAGGAACAAGGGCCAAACCAACCACCCAAGAATGGAATCGTCGAGCGAAAACACTTGACAACCTCCTAGAAGCAGCTTTTCTTGCCACCAGAGCTTTCTCCATCAATTAGGAATCTGATGTCGTCACTTAACACATTCCTTAAATTGTATACATTTGTTGAGTGTTTTTTTTTGGTGTCTAATCCACATATATATCACCATTGCCCTTGATTTTCTTGACTGCATATCTCTTAAATGTCAACATATACACGTGTGATATAGTTTATGAAGATTTTTCAATGACGAGAATCTCGATCAGAGAGTAAAAAAGGCGTAAGGTTCACAATGGTGTAAAATTAAAATGGGATATACCGGGCTTGGATTCGAGTTACAGGAAGAAGGGCCAAACCAACCACCCAAGAATGAAATCGTCAAGCGAAAACACTTGACAACCACCTAGAAGCTGCTTTTCTTGCCACCAGACCTTTCTCCATCAATTAGGAATCTGATGCCGTCACTAAACACATTCCTTAAATTGTAGCCATTTATTGAGTGTTTTTTTTGGTGTCTAATCCGCATATATATCATCATTGCCCTTGTTTTTGTTGACTGTATATCTCTTAAATATCAACATATACACGTGTGATTTAGTTTACGAAGATTTTTCAATGACGAGAATCTCGATCAGAGAGTAAAAAAGGCGTAAGGTTCACAATGGTGTAAAATTAAAATGGGATATACCGGGCTTCGATTCGAGTTACAGGAACAAGGGCCAAACCAACCACCCATGAATTAAATCGTCGAGCGAAAACACTTGACAACCACCGAGAAGCAGCTTTTCTTGCCACCAGACCTTTCTCCATCAATTAGGAATTTGATGCCGTCACTAAACACATTCCTTACATTGTTTCCATTTGTTGATTGTTTTTTTTGGTGTCTAATCCGAATATATATCATCATTGCCCTTGATTTTCTTGACTGTATATCTCTTAAATGTCAACATATACACGTGTGATATAGCTTGCGAAGATTTTTCAATGACGAGAATCTCGATCAGAGAGTAAAAAAGGCGTAAGGTTCACAATGGTGTAAAATTAAAATGGGATATACCGGGCTTGGATTCGAGTTACAGGAACAAGGGCCAAACCAACCACCCAAGAATGAAATCGTCGAGCGAAAACACTTGACAACCACCTAGAAGCTGCTTTTCTTACCACCAGACCTTTCTCCATCAATTAGGAATCTGATGCCGTCACTAAACACATTCCTTAAATTGTAGCCATTTGTTGAGTGTTTTTTTTGTGTCTAATCTGCATATATATCATCATTGCCCTTGATTTTCTTGACTGTATATCTCTTAAATATCAACATATACATGTGTGATTTAGTTTACGAAGATTTTTCAATGCCGGGAATCTCGATCAGAGAGTAAAAAGGCGTTAGGTTCACAATGGTGTAAAATTTAAATGGGATATACCTGGCTAGGATTCGAGTTACAGAAACAACGGCCAAACCAACCACCCAAGAATGGAATCGTTGAGCGAAAACACTTGACAACCTCCTAGAAGCAGCTTTTCTTGCCACCAGACCTTTCTCCATCAATTAGGAATCTAATGTCGTCACTTAACACATTCCTTAAATTGTATCCATTTGTTGAGTGTTTTTTTTTGGTGTCTCATCCGCATATATATCACCATTTCCCTTGATTTTCTTGACTGTATATCTCTTAAATGTCAACATATACACTTGTGATTTAGTTTACGAAGATTTTTCAATGCCGAGAACCTCGATCAGAGAGTAAAAAAGGCGTATGCTTCACAATGGTGTAAAATTAAAATGGGATATACCGGGCTAGGATTCGAGTTACAGGAACAAGGGCCAAACCAATCACCCAACAATGGAATCGTCGAGCGAAAACACTTGACAACCTTTTAGAATCAGCTTTTCTTGCCACCGGACCTTTCTCCATCAAATAGTAATCTGATGCGGTCACTAAACACATTCCTTAAATTGTAGCCATTTGTTGAGTGTTTTTTTTGGTGTCTAATCCGCACAAATTTCACAATTTCCCTTGGTTTTCTTGACTGTACAAATCTTAAATGTCAACATATACACGTGTGATTTAGTTTATGAAGATGGGATATACCGGGCTTGGATTCGAGTTACAGGAACAAGGGCAAAACCAACCACCCAAGAATGAAATCGTCGAGCGAAATCACTTGACAACCACCTAGAAGCTGCTTTTCTTGCCACCAGACCTTTCTCCATCAATTAGGAATCTGATGCCGTCACTAAACACATTCCTTAAATTCTAGCCATTTGTTGAGTGTTTTTTTTTTAGTGTCTAATCCGCATATATATCATCATTGCCCTTGATTTTCTTGACTGTATATATCTTAAATATCAACATATACACGTGTGATTTAGTTTACGAAGATTTTTCAATGCCGAGAATCTCGATCAGAGAGTAAAAAAGGCGTAAGGTTCACAATGGTGTAAAATTAAAATGGAATATACCGGGCTAGGATTCGAGTAACAGGAACAAGGGCCAAACCAACAACCCAAGAATGGAATCGTCGAGCGAAAACACTTGACAACCTCCTAGAAGCAGCTTTTCTTGCCACCAGAGCTTTCTCCATCAATTAGAAATCTGATGTCGTCACTTAACACATTCCTTAAATTGTATACATTTGTTGAGTGTTTTTTTTGGTGTCTAATCCACATATATATCACCATTGCCCTTGATTTTCTTGACTGTATATATCTTAAATGTCAACATATACACGAGTGATATAGTTTACAAAGATTTTTCAATGACGAGAATCTCGATCAGAGAGTAAAAAAGGCGTAAGGTTCACAATGGTGTAAAATTAAAATGGGATATACCGGGCTTGGATTCGAGTTACAGGAACAAGGGCCAAACCAACCACCCAAGAATGAAATCGTCGAGCGAAAACACTTTACAACCTCCTAGCTTTTCTTTCCACCAGACCTTTCTCCATCAATTAGGAATCTGATGTCGTCACTTAACACATTCCTTAAAGTGTATCCATTTGTTGAGTGTTATTTTTGGTGTCTAATCCGCATATATATCACCATTGCCCTTGATGTTCTTGAGTGCATATCTCTTAAATGTCAACATATACACGTGTGATTTAGTTTACGAAGATTTTACAATGCCGGGAATCTCGATCAGAGAGTAAAAAAGGCGTAAGGTTCACATTGGTGTAAAATTAAAATGGGATATACCGGGCTAGGATTCGAGTAACCAACCACCCAAGAATGGAATCGTCGAGCGAAAACACTTGACAACCTACTAGAAGCAGCTTTTCTTGCCACCAGACCTTTCTCCATCAATTAGGAATCTGATGTCGTCACTTAACACAATCCTTAAATTGTATCCATTTGTTGAGTGTTTTTTTTTGTGTCTATTCCGCATATATATCACCATTGCCCTTGATTTTCTTGACTTTATATCTCTTAAATGTCAACATATACATTTGTGATTTAGTTTACGAAGATTTTTCAATGCCGGGAATCTCGATCAGAGAGTAAAAAGGCGTTAGGTTCACAATGGTGTAAAATTAAAATTGGATATACCGGGCTAGGATTCGAGTTACAGAAACAACGGCAAAACCAACCACCCAAGAATGGAATCGTTGAGCGAATACACTTGACAACCTCCTAGAAGTAGCTTTTCTTGCCACCAGACCATTCTCCATCAATTAGGAATCTGATGTCGTCACTTAACACATTCCTTAAATTGTATCCATTTGTTGAGTGTTTTTTTTGGTGTCTCATCCGCATATATATCACCATTGCCCATGATTTTCTTGACTGTATATCTCTTAAATATCAACATATACACGTGTGATTTAGTTTACGAAGATTTTTCAATGCCGAGAATCTCGATCAGAGAGTAAAAAAGGCGTAAGGTTCACAATGGTGTAAAATTAAAATGGAATATACCGGGCTAGGATTCGAGTAACAGGAACAAGGGCCAAACCAACAACCCAAGAATGGAATCGTCGAGCGAAAACACTTGACAACCTCCTAGAAGCAGCTTTTCTTGCCACCAGAGCTTTCTCCATCAATTAGAAATCTGATGTCGTCACTTAACACATTCCTTAAATTGTATACATTTGTTGAGTGTTTTTTTTGGTGTCTAATCCACATATATATCACCATTGCCCTTGATTTTCTTGACTGTATATATCTTAAATGTCAACATATACACGAGTGATATAGTTTACAAAGATTTTTCAATGACGAGAATCTCGATCAGAGAGTAAAAAAGGCGTAAGGTTCACAATGGTGTAAAATTAAAATGGGATATACCGGGCTTGGATTCGAGTTACAGGAACAAGGGCCAAACCAACCACCCAAGAATGAAATCGTCGAGCGAAAACACTTTACAACCTCCTAGCTTTTCTTTCCACCAGACCTTTCTCCATCAATTAGGAATCTGATGTCGTCACTTAACACATTCCTTAAAGTGTATCCATTTGTTGAGTGTTATTTTTGGTGTCTAATCCGCATATATATCACCATTGCCCTTGATGTTCTTGAGTGCATATCTCTTAAATGTCAACATATACACGTGTGATTTAGTTTACGAAGATTTTACAATGCCGGGAATCTCGATCAGAGAGTAAAAAAGGCGTAAGGTTCACATTGGTGTAAAATTAAAATGGGATATACCGGGCTAGGATTCGAGTAACCAACCACCCAAGAATGGAATCGTCGAGCGAAAACACTTGACAACCTACTAGAAGCAGCTTTTCTTGCCACCAGACCTTTCTCCATCAATTAGGAATCTGATGTCGTCACTTAACACAATCCTTAAATTGTATCCATTTGTTGAGTGTTTTTTTTTGTGTCTATTCCGCATATATATCACCATTGCCCTTGATTTTCTTGACTTTATATCTCTTAAATGTCAACATATACATTTGTGATTTAGTTTACGAAGATTTTTCAATGCCGGGAATCTCGATCAGAGAGTAAAAAGGCGTTAGGTTCACAATGGTGTAAAATTAAAATTGGATATACCGGGCTAGGATTCGAGTTACAGAAACAACGGCAAAACCAACCACCCAAGAATGGAATCGTTGAGCGAATACACTTGACAACCTCCTAGAAGTAGCTTTTCTTGCCACCAGACCATTCTCCATCAATTAGGAATCTGATGTCGTCACTTAACACATTCCTTAAATTGTATCCATTTGTTGAGTGTTTTTTTTGGTGTCTCATCCGCATATATATCACCATTGCCCATGATTTTCTTGACTGTATATCTCTTAAATGTAAACATATACACGTGTGATTTAGTTTACGAAGATTTTTCAATGCCGAGAACCTCGATCAGAGAGTAAAAAAGGCGTATGCTTCACAATGGTGTAAAATTAAAGTGGGATATACCGGGCTAGGATTCGAGTTACAGGAACAAGGGCCAAACCAACCACCCAAGAATGGAATCGTCGAGCGAAAACACTTGACAACCTCCTAGAAGCAGCTTTTCTTGCCACCAGAGCTTTCTCCATCAATTAGGAATCTGATGTCGTCACTTAACACATTCCTTAAATTGTATACATTTGTTGAGTGTTTTTTTTTGGTGTCTAATCCACATATATATCACCATTGCCCTTGATTTTCTTGACTGCATATCTCTTAAATGTCAACATATACACGTGTGATATAGTTTATGAAGATTTTTCAATGACGAGAATCTCGATCAGAGAGTAAAAAAGGCGTAAGGTTCACAATGGTGTAAAATTAAAATGGGATATACCGGGCTTGGATTCGAGTTACAGGAAGAAGGGCCAAACCAACCACCCAAGAATGAAATCGTCAAGCGAAAACACTTGACAACCACCTAGAAGCTGCTTTTCTTGCCACCAGACCTTTCTCCATCAATTAGGAATCTGATGCCGTCACTAAACACATTCCTTAAATTGTAGCCATTTATTGAGTGTTTTTTTTGGTGTCTAATCCGCATATATATCATCATTGCCCTTGTTTTTGTTGACTGTATATCTCTTAAATATCAACATATACACGTGTGATTTAGTTTACGAAGATTTTTCAATGACGAGAATCTCGATCAGAGAGTAAAAAAGGCGTAAGGTTCACAATGGTGTAAAATTAAAATGGGATATACCGGGCTTCGATTCGAGTTACAGGAACAAGGGCCAAACCAACCACCCATGAATTAAATCGTCGAGCGAAAACACTTGACAACCACCGAGAAGCAGCTTTTCTTGCCACCAGACCTTTCTCCATCAATTAGGAATTTGATGCCGTCACTAAACACATTCCTTACATTGTTTCCATTTGTTGATTGTTTTTTTTGGTGTCTAATCCGAATATATATCATCATTGCCCTTGATTTTCTTGACTGTATATCTCTTAAATGTCAACATATACACGTGTGATATAGCTTGCGAAGATTTTTCAATGACGAGAATCTCGATCAGAGAGTAAAAAAGGCGTAAGGTTCACAATGGTGTAAAATTAAAATGGGATATACCGGGCTTGGATTCGAGTTACAGGAACAAGGGCCAAACCAACCACCCAAGAATGAAATCGTCGAGCGAAAACACTTGACAACCACCTAGAAGCTGCTTTTCTTACCACCAGACCTTTCTCCATCAATTAGGAATCTGATGCCGTCACTAAACACATTCCTTAAATTGTAGCCATTTGTTGAGTGTTTTTTTTGTGTCTAATCTGCATATATATCATCATTGCCCTTGATTTTCTTGACTGTATATCTCTTAAATATCAACATATACATGTGTGATTTAGTTTACGAAGATTTTTCAATGCCGGGAATCTCGATCAGAGAGTAAAAAGGCGTTAGGTTCACAATGGTGTAAAATTTAAATGGGATATACCTGGCTAGGATTCGAGTTACAGAAACAACGGCCAAACCAACCACCCAAGAATGGAATCGTTGAGCGAAAACACTTGACAACCTCCTAGAAGCAGCTTTTCTTGCCACCAGACCTTTCTCCATCAATTAGGAATCTAATGTCGTCACTTAACACATTCCTTAAATTGTATCCATTTGTTGAGTGTTTTTTTTTGGTGTCTCATCCGCATATATATCACCATTTCCCTTGATTTTCTTGATTGTATATCTCTTAAATGTCAACATATACACTTGTGATTTAGTTTACGAAGATTTTTCAATGCCGAGAACCTCGATCAGAGAGTAAAAAAGGCGTATGCTTCACAATGGTGTAAAATTAAAATGGGATATACCGGGCTAGGATTCGAGTTACAGGAACAAGGGCCAAACCAATCACCCAACAATGGAATCGTCGAGCGAAAACACTTGACAACCTCTTAGAATCAGCTTTTCTTGCCACCGGACCTTTCTCCATCAAATAGTAATCTGATGCGGTCACTAAACACATTCCTTAAATTGTAGCCATTTGTTGAGTGTTTTTTTTGGTGTCTAATCCGCACAAATTTCACAATTTCCCTTGGTTTTCTTGACTGTACAAATCTTAAATGTCAACATATACACGTGTGATTTAGTTTATAAAGATGGGATATACCGGGCTTGGATTCGAGTTACAGGAACAAGGGCAAAACCAACCACCCAAGAATGAAATCGTCGAGCGAAATCACTTGACAACCACCTAGAAGCTGCTTTTCTTGCCACCAGACCTTTCTCCATCAATTAGGAATCTGATGCCGTCACTAAACACATTCCTTAAATTGTAGCCATTTGTTGAGTGTTTTTTTTTTTGGTGTCTAATCCGCATATATATCATCATTGCCCTTGATTTTCTTGACTGTATATCTCTTAAATATCAACATATACACGTGTGATTTAGTTTACGAAGATTTTTCAATGCCGAGAATCTCGATCAGAGAGTAAAAAAGGCGTAAGGTTCACAATGGTGTAAAATTAAAATGGAATATACCGGGCTAGGATTCGAGTAACAGGAACAAGGGCCAAACCAACAACCCAAGAATGGAATCGTCGAGCGAAAACACTTGACAACCTCCTAGAAGCAGCTTTTCTTGCCACCAGAGCTTTCTCCATCAATTAGAAATCTGATGTCGTCACTTAACACATTCCTTAAATTGTATACATTTGTTGAGTGTTTTTTTTGGTGTCTAATCCACATATATATCACCATTGCCCTTGATTTTCTTGACTGTATATATCTTAAATGTCAACATATACACGAGTGATATAGTTTACAAAGATTTTTCAATGACGAGAATCTCGATCAGAGAGTAAAAAAGGCGTAAGGTTCACAATGGTGTAAAATTAAAATGGGATATACCGGGCTTGGATTCGAGTTACAGGAACAAGGGCCAAACCAACCACCCAAGAATGAAATCGTCGAGCGAAAACACTTTACAACCTCCTAGCTTTTCTTTCCACCAGACCTTTCTCCATCAATTAGGAATCTGATGTCGTCACTTAACACATTCCTTAAAGTGTATCCATTTGTTGAGTGTTATTTTTGGTGTCTAATCCGCATATATATCACCATTGCCCTTGATGTTCTTGAGTGCATATCTCTTAAATGTCAACATATACACGTGTGATTTAGTTTACGAAGATTTTACAATGCCGGGAATCTCAATAAGAGAGTAAAAAAGGCATAAGGTTCACATTGGTGTAAAATTAAAATGGGATATACCGGGCTAGGATTCGAGTAACCAACCACCCAAGAATGGAATCGTCGAGCGAAAACACTTGACAACCTACTAGAAGCAGCTTTTCTTGCCACCAGACCTTTCTCCATCAATTAGGAATCTGATGTCGTCACTTAACACAATCCTTAAATTGTATCCATTTGTTGAGTGTTTTTTTTTGGTGTCTATTCCGCATATATATCACCATTGCCCTTGATTTTCTTGACTTTATATCTCTTAAATGTCAACATATACATTTGTGATTTAGTTTACGAAGATTTTTCAATGCCGGGAATCTCGATCAGAGAGTAAAAAGGCGTTAGGTTCACAATGGTGTAAAATTAAAATTGGATATACCGGGCTAGGATTCGAGTTACAGAAACAACGGCAAAACCAACCACCCAAGAATGGAATCGTTGAGCGAATACACTTGACAACCTCCTAGAAGTAGCTTTTCTTGCCACCAGACCATTCTCCATCAATTAGGAATCTGATGTCGTCACTTAACACATTCCTTAAATTGTATCCATTTGTTGAGTGTTTTTTTTGGTGTCTCATCCGCATATATATCACCATTGCCCATGATTTTCTTGACTGTATATCTCTTAAATGTAAACATATACACGTGTGATTTAGTTTACGAAGATTTTTCAATGCCGAGAACCTCGATCAGAGAGTAAAAAAGGCGTATGCTTCACAATGGTGTAAAATTAAAGTGGGATATACCGGACTAGGATTCGAGTTACAGGAACAAGGGCCAAACCAATCACCCAACAATGGAATCGTCGAGAGAAAACACTTGACAACCTCTTAGAATCAGTTTTTCTTGCCACCAGACCTTTCTCCATCAAATAGTAATCTGATGTCGTCACTAAACACATTCCTTAAATTGTAGCCATTTGTTGAGTGTTTTTTTTGGAGTCTAATCCGCACATATATCACCATTTCCCTTGATTTTCTTGACTGTACATCTCTTAAATGTCAACATATACACGTGTGATTTAGTTT
>JARYGA010016077.1:0-45040 GCA_030545235.1 Helianthus tuberosus
ACCACTTTCAAGTGTCTAACCACTCCCTACACCCTAAAGCTAATAAGTGTAATCGGCTGTAACATGATTTGGAATAGAGTATTATTTAAATGGCTGCTAACCTTAATTATAAAGAGGTCTAGATAGGATAATTATAAACATATATGGAATAGCATGATGAATGATTGAGTGATAAACTTATGATAATTGTTGATCATGATCATGAGATATATTGTAAAGGTTGCATTGATCTGGTAATCTATACTATATAATAAAAGAAACCATTTTTGAGACACTTGTTATTTTCTCATTTAATTGATTAAAATTATTAATAACACTAATAATAATAATAATAATTAATATAATTTAATACAAATTCTTATTATTAATAATATTTAATCAAATCTAAAATCTAATCTAATACTATATTATATTAATTAAATAAATGATAAATTAATATTAAATTTTATATATACTATATTTATTTTTATTTTCTTAATTAAAAAAATGCCTATCTTCGTTACAAGATAACATTAAACAATCTATTAAAAACAATACAATTATTATATCTATTCAAATTATTAATCTATATAAAAATGATGTATTCTCTATCCATTATATAGTTACCTAATTGAAAATAGTAGTATATATATATTTTTTATATAATTCACTTAATGTGTAATATCTATCTATCTTTTTTGAACGGCATGGAACGACGTGTCAATCACCGTGATATCGGGTGTTGTGGCCAAGGTCGACTACTCGACCACCGCCATCCCATTGGCTCTTCCTAGATGTGCGGAAACCCGACCTCCACCCGCCCGAAGGCACGATAGTAGAATAATCGGTAAAACATCGCCTCCCATCCAAGTCGAACTGGTGCCACCCATATTCGCTCTTCACCTAGATGCCGTAGAAAATAATGAGAAGAGTGAGAATCGAACCTGGGTCACAAGGAACACCAATTCTTTCCCCAACCACTACACCACTACTTCATTGGCATATCTATATCTATCTATATCATATAATAAAAAGAAATTAATGTGTTTTAAAGATATATAACTTTTACATTATTTATAATACAAAATTATATTTCTTAAACTCGTGTAATAAATGGTTTTTATACATATAAATTTTTTTATTATTTTGTGTATAAAATTATATTTATTCAGCCCACACAATTTTAAAAATATATATTTTTTTTATTATTTAATATATAAAATTACATTTAATAAACCCGTGTATTACACGGGGTTCTGTAAATTATAAGGGAATTATAAAAAGGATTGTGTAACTGGATTGGGGTTTGGGACTCGGTGTTTTGGGCTTGGACTCAATGTGTTAGGCTGGGTAGAGTGATTGGCTAGACATGGCATGTGGTTTGAGTGTTAACAGTTGGGTTATGTATAGCTGGTGGGCCGCATGAAAATGTTGGTAGATTGAGCCACGCATAGGACTGCACAGATTCTGGACTGGACTTGTTTTGGGCCGCACCTGGCGGTGGGCTGCAAACGTCTAGCCTGGGCCCAACTAAACGGAAGAATGGGTTGTTATAATTATAAGTGGTGATTGAGAATTAATTTGACTGTTGGGCCATACATGTGTGATATTTGGGCTTGAAGTGTATACAAGTAAGTTACGTATGAATGTATGTGGTGTGTTGAACGATTACATGTTAAGCGATTGCTTGGTGGCTCTAGATGAATGAATACACTATCATAATTTGAATTACGTGCGTGCGTTACATGTGCAATAAATGTGCTTGATGTAAACAATGTATATGTGAATTACTTGTATGTGAAAGGTGTGTGCATGTAGAACTGACTGTTATCGGTAACCCTTTTTAGGGCGTGTTTGATCAACTGTTTAACGAGCATTTAATCTAACCGAGCAAACCAAGGTGAGTTCACACTCTTTAAAAGGCATGGGATTCCCGGTGGTTGGGAATGAGGTTAAAGAACAAAAACGGAACCTACATATCCTCCTTGGGTAGGATATGTACCGCCATCCTCCATGGGTAGGATGCCAATATTAATCCTGCGTATTCTCCTTGGGTAGAATACATACGTTCATCCTCCTTGGGTAGGACAACAACCTTAACTTACTAGACAAAACTCTATCATTAAGTCCCTCATTTTATATCGACTTAATCGATGTGGCCGATGGCGAGCGGGTCATTAGTTAATAGCGCTATTAGGTTTGACAAACCTCACACCGTGCCGGTCGGACGGGCGTGCACTAATAGATCATGGCAAACAGTCAATGATGATAGACATTGACTTAGGGCACAACTTACTTTCGTCAGTAGTCGATATGGTAACGGTCTAGTGGTTCACATGGGGAAGCCCCCACTGGTTATGGTTTGGGAAAGAAGGAATCGGTTAATCATATTTTCAACTATGGGGTAACCCCCACGGCAAGTAAGCCAGCTAAAGAAAAACTATGTTTTTGAAACAACTTAAAACGCACAACCAACTGTGAACTCGCTCAACTTTGTTGTTGACTCGTTGTTACATGCCTTGCAGGACTATATGCTTATATTATTTGGAACTTGCTGTCTGGGAGGCTGGAGTGGTCATGGGTCGAGATTCATGGAATCTCAATACAAGCTTAATGGTTTATGTACTCTTGGTTTACTAAACACTTAACAAATGATTTATGCTTCCGCTGTATACAACGAATGATATGTAATGATTGTAACACTTTGTGTTAATAAATGAAAGTTTTATTAATTATAATTATGAGGTCAATGTGATTAGTGGCTTGGATCCTGGTATGTCACACGCCTCGCGGGGGTTTCCGCCCGTGGTATTTTGGGGGTGTGACATTAAAGTTTGTAAATCATGTTCTAAAACCACTTTTATGTTTATTAGAAAGATCATTATTTTTTAACATCATGTTTAACCATGGATCTTTCAAGATCAATGCATAATAACTTTAGATCTTTGAAAAAAAAAGCTTTATGCTAAATTTTTAACAAACTTTCCATGAATTTTTGTTTCAAATATTAGTTCTACTCACACTTTATTACTTCAAGATTACAAGTTTATGCATAAAAATTTATATTTCAAGTTCACATTATGCTTCATATGTTCATCTTCAAGTTTAACCATGGATCCTTCAAGATCCATGCTTAAACTTGGTAGA
Source organism: Helianthus tuberosus (assembly GCA_030545235.1). Classification (NCBI taxonomy): domain Eukaryota; kingdom Viridiplantae; phylum Streptophyta; class Magnoliopsida; order Asterales; family Asteraceae; genus Helianthus; species Helianthus tuberosus. The sequence goes on from JARYGA010016077.1 coordinate 3,127, forward strand.
TCCAAGCTTTAACATACCTGATCTAATCATAAACACAAGATATAACATCAACAACATCATTACATATACCAAAAATCCATGTAATCACTTATTTTCTTCATGAATATGTTAGATCTTTTCATTTTTAACATTAGAAGTTAAGTTGTTAGATGGTGGAACTTGTACATAACATAAACATGACTTAAATTAGTGATCAAGAAGCTTACTACTAGCTCTAATGGCTAGGGAAGTGGTACAAAAATGAAGATGATGATCAAGGAAGAAGATGAGAGGTTAAAAGCTCCACAAAGAGGTCCTTCAAGTTCTAGCACCATACACCTTCTTAAATGGCCTCCATACACCTTCTAGTAAGCTTGGATTGTGAGGTTGAAGCTTGAAAATGGTGGAGTGTGTGTGTGTGAAGTGAGCTGAGACCAAGAAGAGTTGGGAGGTTGAAGATGATGAATTTTTGGTGATAATGGACAATGTGATAACACTTAGGTATTTATAACATAATCTTCCAACACATGATCTTTTTGGAGATTCATTTGCATTCTAGTTAGGGAACATGGTTACATAAAGTAAATATAGTCATGTGGGACCCATGGGGCCTGTTATGGTAAAGGGGGGGGGGTAAAGTGTAAAATTTTGGAAGTTAAGGGTTTAAAGTGCAAACGAGGGGGTTAAGTTAGTTTAAGTGTGTTTAGGTGTTTTTATGATTTTTAAGATGTTATAGCATCAATACTAGTTTAATATCATATAAACATTACTTCTAGTCAAATTTTGATGTCCCGGTTATTGTCCGGTTGTTCGGTTCGTTACGGTTCGTTAAAGTGCTGAATTGCGCAGTTTCACTAAGTATGAAGCACCTTTTGTGGCCGTTTTAATTCCCGACACTTTATAAGTTGTTTTGGACAATAAAACATAATTTTTTTCATGATATTATTGTGTTAAATAGCTGGTTTATGCAGAATTCTGTATTTAAAGTGCGTTTCGGGTGCTTTTTAGTGCATAGTTTAGCTTCCGGAAAGTTTATGAGTTGACCCTTGTATCCATACATGGGTTTTAATGTATTTTAGATGTTGGACCTATTCCTAGGCCCTAATTCTATTATCTGACTGCTTTCTGCAGAATTGCTGACACATCGTGTCTTACCGGTGAGTTTACTAGTCTTTCTGACGCAACGCTTAGAGTAATGCATAAAGCAATATTTGAAGTATAAAACGTGCATGAATTCACATGTATAGCATGAAATCAGACAATGTTGACATTTAAGCACATAATTGCAGATATTAAATAATAATTAGACTGTACGGAAATTACAGGTTTTGTGCCAGTTGTCACAGTCTCCCCCCGTTAAAAGAATTTCGTCCCGAAGTTCAGGCTGAGTTATCTCCCGCAGGAGCTTTCTCGAAGAGATGGGGGTACTTGGCTGTAACACCCCGTGTTTTCACGAGTGAAAGTCAAAGTCAAGGTCAAAGTCAACGACCGATTTCGCGCGACTTGACTCGTAGAAATGTTTTTATTCTATTTATATTATGTGGAGTAAGTGTCGTACATTGCAATAATCGACTCGTGTTAATCGTATTTCAATCGACCTACGACTGTGAATCATAGGAAGTAACAATGCGATAAAGTTAATCAAGCTATGCTAATCAAATCGACATCGAATCAAACTCGAACTGTGTATTCTACTTGTTGATTATACGTGTGTGTGTGCCTTACGTGTTACCTGTGCATGTTTATTTTATGATAATCAAGCGAACCCAATCGAACTCGAAGTCTAACTCGAATGTAAACGAACCCGAACCCGAATTCCGAGTCGAACCCATAAGAAGTAGTTGGGACTGAAGGTAATTTGACTAGGAAACCCTGTCGAATCGCTCGCAAATCAAAACCGAAACAACATCGCGCCGAACTCACCCAAGCAGGCGGCATCCGCACGGATGGTCAATCCGCACGGATTGCCAATCCGCACGGATTGCCAATCCGCACGGATGACCAGTCCGCGCGGATAGCCCACCCGGGTACGTGCCATGCGCACGGCTAACCCCTTTCCCTTTTTGGCATCCTATAAATACACGGGTCACTCTCCACTTTTTCCACTTTTGGCAAGTGACGTCCGAACCACACGCATTCTTCACTTTTTCTCAGATTTCTCTCGATCCAGGTAAGATCTTGCACTAATTCTTGTACATCTTTGATCACTACACCATTCTACACATTTCCATCTTTCAAATCTTCACTTTTAACCACGAAATCATCCAGATCCGAGGTATTCTCGGGTGACGTCATCATGAAGTTCATAAGAACTTCAAGCTTGACCTCATTCCACCAAGAATATCTCAGATCTAAACGATTTCCACAAGATTTCACAACGATTTCACCTAGATCCAAACTTTTCTAAGGATAAAAGAGTTGAAAGAAATAAACCTAAGTTCTCTCCTTCTTTTACCCTTAAAATCGGTACGAATCTGATCGGTTCTAGTCTCTACTCGATAATAGTGATGCACTAGTCCTAGATCTGGAATTCTACCGCAAGACAGCTGATTTCGGGGCCAACCGGAACTACCGTTCTGAGTCGCCGACAGGACGAGTTAGGGTGGTTCCTGACCGGTCTGGTCACGCGGGTGAGAATACAAATTCCAAGTGGTTGCCACGTAATCAGAACGTCTCGATAAACGACAACAGAAACCAAGTGTAGACGGAAGGAACAACCAGACCAGTTGTCCGCACGGACAGGTTGCCCGCACGGACAAGCTGTCCGCACGGACAGGCTGTGCGCAAGGATTACCATCTTCACGCACAGGACATCCGGACGAGTTGTCACCCGGACGAGCTACCCTTGGGGCCCATTTTCCAAACAAGGTTTGAGTATCGACGAATGAGCAATCCGGACGGACGACCTCTGAATGGATTACTCTTCGGATCATGAGATACTAAGGCCTTCAACTAAAATTCAAACAATGATTCATCCGCACGGCCAAGTCGTACGCACGGACAGACTATCCGGACGGATGGTTCCTGTCCGCACACACAGACTACCCGCACGGATCATCACTACCCGCACGGACTACCGTACGCACGGACTGTCGTCCGCGCGACCGGCTTGAAAGGTAGAAACACTTATGTGTTTTCTAAATGCTACAACGAAAACTCCAAAGCACAAGCCATCATACACAAACACATCTTAGGAAGAAACAATCCACTTGAACGTTTATCCACACAAACAACCTGACCATACGGATAAGTCGTCCGCACGCACAACTAATCCGCATGGGTTGCCACCCGCACGGACAGTCGTACGCACGGATAGCATATCCGGATGGACCACCATCCGCACGGATAGGTCATGCGCACGGATGACTTCCTCTCACAGATAGCTAGTCCGCACGATCGGCCATTCTAACCACTCTCACTTCGTACTGTTTTACGCGCCACTTAACGTTACGTTATCGAATCTATTCAGGCTAACCGTACTCGCTGTAAAGCGCTCCCTTCAATCCATAATCGCTGTGAGTATACTCGAACCCTTTTTGCTTTTAGCACTTTTGGGTGTTGCATACGTTACGACTATTCAAACTACAACTATCACACTACTCAAGCTATTTTAACGCTAAACCATTAATGCATGTTATACGTGGCTTATGAATGCTTGTTTGTTATGTTTACACATGGAATGCTGTCTACCTGCCTTAGCAACGATAGTACTATAGATTGGACTCAGCACCTGTTCACACGGGGGTTGTTAAGGATCTTTTACTTGCATGGATTACAGTGGTAATCGTGTATTGCGAACTGCCTCGGGCAGTCAACCCGCAGTCATTGGTATCGATGGATCTATATCGATAACTAACGTGCTTCATTTCACTATGTGTACGTGCTGGTTATGCGTAAACGAATTCGAACTCTATATGCTATTATCAAACTTGTATGCTCACCTTTACATTTTATGTATTGACTTTATTTTAACGTATGTGACAGATGCCTAGGTTGTTTATATACTTCTCGGGCTGTGATGAACTTGAAGCTAGGAACTGGAGTCCTAGAAACCAACGAATAATTTGTTATGTCTAAATCTGAGTTGTCGGAACAGAATATTTGTTTAGTTTTTGTCTGTAATAACTTGGTTACTATTTGAGACATGGTATGGGACATGTTAACTTAAATTGAATGGTAATGATAGTTGTTATGGAAACTTCTGGACAATCTGTTTCGCTCAGTGCCGCGCCCCGATGATTCCGCCATCGGTTGGGGTGTGACAGATTGGTATCAGAGCCATAACTATAGGGAATTAGGCAAGACTCGACCTGGTCCGGGTCGAAGTCTTAGAGACCTAGACTATAGTTAAGAACCAACAGACCAACTCACGCGTATGCGTAAACCCGTCACTATCACTCACTCTTTTCTATCACTGCACTCGAATTTTCAAGTTGTGAACAGGTAATGAGGCCGAGAATAGGTGTGAAAACCGCAAACTCTCGACTAAAGTTGCCTAATCAGCTTACGTTTTAACGACAAACGAGGAAATCATACCAAATTAGGAGTGAAATCCAGATTTTGATGAATAATCTCCTCCATTTTATTAAAACTAAGGACGAAGTGGTAAGATAGGGGTGAAACCCTAACCTTGACGACTTGTCCTGCTTTTATACAAAACTCCCACCAAGGTCTCGATGGACTCCAAAGATCTAGAGACACAATATAACCAAAGGGAATTGCGCCGATGCCCAAGAATCGAGGCAAAGGCATAGTCCTGGAGGTAATTGTGCACGCAAGATCCTTGCGAATAGTCGAGCCATTTTGGTTAGTCGAAGTCTACTAGCCGCAGAATATCAATCTTTGATTTATCGACCTTCATGAAGATTTTATGTGTTTTACTGTTATTTGTTAACGTTTTGAGGTACTATTGGTTTCGACCCAACACTATTGCTTCTGCTAAAACACAAAACCCACACAACTCATCGCTAACGAATCGACAATAGAGGTAGTCAGAATGCTTTGTATGCTCGTAGGTACTTTTAATGGTTAAGTTATACGTGTTTCTTGCTGCTATGCTTACGTGTTTAGGAATATTGTGATTATGTGCTCTATGTGTTTATGTGATTTTGTGCAATTATGTGATTTTGTGACTATATATATACGTTACATGGTACGTGTTACTGAGCTTTAGTAGTGATAAACGTGTGAGGTGAGATTCGAATGCATGTGTTGAGTTCCGTGGCGATGTCTATTGCAGACAATGTCGTCAGGATCCCGTCATACGACTCTCTCTCGTCGAGAAAGGAGGGACAAACGTCTTGCTTCGATCATCGCAAAAAGTGTGGCAAAAGCCGTGAGTGACGCGTATGAGAATGCCAGCAAATCATCCGAGGAATCGAGGACTGAAGGTCCTAAAGCTGTCGCGAGACCTTTCAGTTTCAAACAATTCAAGTCATGTGGGCCGAAAGAATTCACAGGCGAAGGAGGTCCTACTGCTCTATTCCACTGGTTTGACTCTATCGAGGTTACTCTGCGACAAAGTGGTTGCCCTGATGACCTTCGAACTCTGAACGCTACCGGCTTCTTTCAGTCCCGTGCTTTGGACTGGTGGACGGCCGAGAGGATCAAGAGAGGGAATGATGCAGCTTACAGTTTGTCGTGGGATGAGCTCAAGGAAGTCATGCTAGAGGAATTCTGCCCTCCTCACGAACGTCAAAAGCTTGAAGATGAATTTTGGCACATACATCAGAAGGATGGAGACAATGCTGGCCTTACTGCTCGCTTCAAACAGCTCAGCATTATCTGTCCCGACCAGGTCAAGACTTCTGATATGACCATCAAGAAGTACATCCGAGCTTTGCCCGACTGCGTTGCTGATTTCGTGCAAGCGGCTAAGACTACCACGATCGAAGAAACCTATCTGCTAGCCGCTGAAATCAACGACAAAAGGGTTAAGGCTGGGGTGTGGGATAAGACCTCCAAGCATCTGCATCAAGCCACCACTACTACACCGACTGCTGAAGCTACTTCATCAAGCAACAAGCGAAAGAACAAGAGGAAGAACAGCTCCACCAACAAGAACTGTGCGATTACTGCGGCACCGATCCAAGCTGTACCTGCCCAACAGCGTCAAGTAGCGGCGCCTGTGGCCAATGCACCGCCTGCAAAGCCTGCATACACTGGGCCACACCCCCTTTGCCCTACTTTCACCTATCATCACCCGACTGCTATTCAATGCCGCTTCTGTGCTCATTGCAACGTGTACGGCCACTTTACTGCCAACTGCCGTATTCATCAAGCCCCTGCCAATCAAGCTCTACTCGCTGCCCCACATGGTCAACAAGCTCCTCTGGCACCCGCAGTCAAAGCCAGAGCATGCTTCACGTGTGGCGACCCGAACCATTTCGCCAACATGTGCCCGAACAGGGTAGTGAAACAAGAACCGCAACAGCAGCAGCAACAGCAGCAACAACAACAACAGGCAGCACGTGCCAGAACCTTCAATCTTAATGTGCGTCAAGCCCAGGCCGACAACAACGTGGTCAATGGTACGTTCCTTGTGAATGGTATTTATGCTTCATGTTTGTTTGATACTGGAGCCGATAATTGCTTTGTGTCGATCGAATTTGAGAAACTCCTTAGTCATAAACGTTCCCGACTCTCCTCTGCACTCGATGTTGAAGTCGCTACCGGAAGAACCGTCGCTGTAAACTCTGTTATTCGTGATTGCACTCTCGAGCTCAACAATCACATCTTCTCCATCGATCTCATTCCGATGCAACTCGGAAGTTTCGACGTCATAGTAGGCATGGACTTTCTTCGCGAAAATCATGCCGAAGTTGTGTGCTTCGATAAAATGATTCGTTTCTCGCTCGAAAACGGTGATTCGTTGTGCGTTTATGGTGATACTACTTCGAAGGGTCTCAAGCTTATGTCATGCCTCCAAGCTAGCAAGTATCTCCGCAAGGAATACAGAGCTTTCTTGGCCAACATTGTAGTAGCGGAGAAGGAAAAGAAAGAGAAGAAGGAAGTGAAAGACGTTCCTGTGGTTCGAGCATTTCCTCAAGTTTTTCCAGAGGACCTTCCCGGACTACCTCCCAAGCGCGATATTGATTTTCGCATTGATCTCATTCCTGGAGCTAATCCTATCGCTAGAGCTCCTTATCGACTCGCGCCGTCCGAAATGCGCGAACTCTCAACCCAACTCCAGGAATTACTTGAAAAAGGCTTTATTCGCCCGAGCACCTCACCTTGGGGCGCACCGGTCCTTTTCGTCAAAAAGAAGGACGGGTCGTTCCAGATGTGCATCGACTACCGGGAATTGAATAAGTTGACTATCAAGAATCGCTATCCTCTGCCACGAATCGACGATTTGTTTGACCAACTACAAGGCGCTACGTGTTTTTCAAAGATCGATCTACGTTCAGGATATCATCAGCTGCGTATACAGGAGGAGGATATACCCAAAACAGCGTTTCGTACTCGTTACGGCCATTATGAGTTCGTTGTCATGCCCTTTGGCCTAACAAACACACCAGCAGTTTTCATGGATCTGATGAATCGAGTGTGTAAACCATATCTCGACTGTTTCGTCATCGTGTTCATCGACGATGTCTTGATCTATTCCAAAACAAGAGCCGAACACGCGCAGCATCTACGTTTGGTTCTTGAGTTACTCCAGGGGAACCAACTCTACGCCAAATTCTCCAAATGCGAGTTTTGGTTGGGGGAGGTTCAGTTTCTGGGTCACATCGTAAATAGTCAGGGCATACACGTCGATCCTGCGAAGATTGAAGCTGTTAAGAGCTGGGTTACGCCTAAGAACCCGACTGAAGTCCGCTCATTTCTCGGACTAGCGGGCTATTATCGATGATTTATTGAAGGATTCTCGAGGATTGCTGTACCACTTACCTCTCTCACGCATAAGGACCAACCTTTTGTCTGGGGAACCAAACAAGAGTCTGCCTTTCGAACCCTCAAATACATGCTCTGCAATGCTCCTGTTCTCACGCTACCCGACGGAAACGATAATTTCATTGTCTACTGTGATGCTTCCAACCTTGGTCTCGGTTGTGTCCTAATGCAACGAGACAAGGTCATAGCTTACGCATCTCGTCAGCTCAAAGTCCACGAGAAGAACTATACAACCCACGATCTCGAGCTAGGCGCAGTTGTTTTTGCATTAAAGATTTGGCGACACTACCTATATGGTACAAGGTGTACGATCTTTACCGATCATAAGAGCCTACAACACATCTTTAATCAGAGGGAACTAAATATGCGTCAACGCCGATGGGTAGAACTTCTCAACGATTACGACTGTGAGATTCGTTATCACCCAGGCAAGGCAAATGTTGTTGCTGACGCGCTTAGCATACGAAGCTATCTGCTTAGCACTCGAAATGTTCAAGCTCAGCACAACCTCGAAGCTCTCATTCGCGACGCCCAGCATGCATGTTTCAACGAACGCACTTTGAAGAAAGAGAGGATCTACCACGATGGAGCCCAACTGGTAAGCAAATCAAATGGGATATTCCACTTCCTAGACAAGATTTGGATTCCCAAGCGAACCAACCTGCGACAGATTATCATGGACGAAGCCCACAAATCTCGGTACTCCATTCATCCCGGTGCTGACAAAATGTACCATGATCTTCTCTATAGATACTGGTGGCCGGGTATGAAACAGGATATCGCTCTCTACGTCGGAAAATGCATAACCTGTGCTAGAATCAAGGCTGAACATCAAAGACCCTCTGGCTTGCTCGAACAACCACCAATTCCCATGTGGAAGTGGGAGAGCATAGCTATGGATTTCGTAACTAACCTCCCAACCACGTCATCAGGTCACGACAACATTTGGGTTGTTATTGACCGTTTGACTAAATCAGCTCACTTTCTGCCAATACGGGAAGACTACAAGGTAGAACGATTAGCCCGAATCTACACCGACGAGATCATTTGTCGACATGGGACGCCTCGTGACATCATATATGATCGTGATGCTCGGTTCACTTCACGATTGTGGGAAATGTTTCAAACGGCACTCGGTACAACGCTTAATCTAAGTACTGCGTTCCACCCACAAACCGACGGTCAGACTGAAAGAACGATCCATACGCTTGAAGACATGCTCCGTTCGTGTGTTCTAGGACTTCGGTGGTAATTGGGATAGACACCTTCCATAGTCGAATTCTCGTATAACAACAGCTACCAGGCTAGCATCCAGATGGCACCTTTCGAGGCCTTTTACGGAAGAAGATGTCGATCGCCTATTGTGTGGCACGAGATCGGTCACTCGCAACTAACCGGTCCGGAGCTGCCTACAAGAAACGACAGACAAAATTTTCCAAATTCGAGACAACCTAGCGAAGGCTCGGGATCGACAAGAAAGTTCTCGCCGATAAAAAGCGCAAGCACCGTGAGTATGGCGTTGGTGACTACGTACTCCTGAAGGTGTCACCTTGGAAGGGTGTAGTCCGATTCGGCAAAAAGGGGAAACTCGCGCCTCGATATGTGGGACCTTTTAAGATTCTGGAAAGAATCGGAAAAGTCGCCTACAGACTCGAATTACCGGAGGAACTTAGCAATGTCCACCCGATTTTCCACGTGTCAAACCTCCGAAAGTGCATCGCCGACCACGACTTACATGTTCCTCTAGACGATCTACAAGTGAACGAAACATTACACTTCGTGGAAAAGCCTGTCGAAATCATGGATCGCCAAACCAAAGAACTCAGGCGCTCAAACATTCCTATCGTGAAGGTCAGATGGGAAGGCAAACGAGGCGCGGAGTTTACTTGGGAACTCGAAAGCGACATGAAGGCCAAGTATCCACAGTTGTTTAACGAATGAGTAATGTTCGGTTAAGAAAGGCAAGGTGGCATACTTGTAAATAAAGAAAGTCTCCTTATACCTTGTGCCTATAAATAGGTCTCTTAGGGTTTGCAATTTAGACTTTTGCTCATTTGGTGGTTTAGAGAGGTAATCTTAGAAAGAGAGAAACTAGAGAGAGAAAGTTCTCTCGTGTGAATTGTACACGACATCATATCAATAGAATCACGTTAAAATTGTACGTTCTTGTGTGTTCGATCACGCACGTTCACGGATTCCGCACGTCGAACGTGTCGGTTCGCAATCGAAACGGATTCAAACCGGGACCTACAATGTGTAGTCAGGCACGTTCACGGATCCCGCACGTCGAACGTATTTTTACAGTGATCAAGATCTCTCCCAAACGTCTTTGAAATGAGATCTAAAGCGTTATAGGCTTTTAGATTAGATGTTTTCGCATATCATATCCAAAAAAAATCAGCAATTTTCAACCGTAAAAACTCAGTCAATTTGACAATTTTCAATGATCCGAACGAAGGACTCTCACATGTGATTCCACGGTTAGTTACGGCTTCCAGCTTAATTTCGGGACGAAATTCCCTAAACAAAGGGAGGTTGTAACACCCCGTGTTTTCACGAGTGAAAGTCAAAGTCAAAGTCAACAACCGATTTCGCGCGACTTGACTCGTAGAAATGTTTTTATTCTATTTATATTATGTGGAGTAAGTGTCGTACATTGCAATAATCGACTCGTGTTAATCGTATTTCAATCGACCTACGACTGTGAATCATAGGAAGTAACAATGCGATAAAGTTAATCAAGCTATGCTAATCAAATCGACATCGAATCAAACTCGAACTGTGTATTCTACTTGTTGATTATACGTGTGTGTGTGCCTTACGTGTTACCTGTGCATGTTTATTTTATGATAATCAAGCGAACCCAATCGAACTCGAAGTCTAACTCGAATGTAAACGAACCCGAACCCGAATTCCGAGTCGAACCCATAAGAAGTAGTTGGGACTGAAGGTAATTTGACTAGGAAACCCTGTCGAATCGCTCGCAAATCAAAACCGAAACAACATCGCGCCGAACTCACCCAAGCAGGCGGCATCCGCACGGATGGTCAATCCGCACGGATTGCCAATCCGCACGGATTGCCAATCCGCACGGATTGCCAATCCGCACGGATGACCAGTCCGCGCGGATAGCCCACCCGGGTACGTGCCATGCGCACGGCTAACCCCTTTCCCTTTTTGGCATCCTATAAATACACGGGTCACTCTCCACTTTTTCCACTTTTGGCAAGTGACGTCCGAACCACACGCATTCTTCACTTTTTCTCAGATTTCTCTCGATCCAGGTAAGATCTTGCACTAATTCTTGTACATCTTTGATCACTACACCATTCTACACATTTCCATCTTTCAAATCTTCACTTTTAACCACGAAATCATCCAGATCCGAGGTATTCTCGGGTGACGTCATCATGAAGTTCATAAGAACTTCAAGCTTGACCTCATTCCACCAAGAATATCTCAGATCTAAACGATTTCCACAAGATTTCACAACGATTTCACCTAGATCCAAACTTTTCTAAGGATAAAAGAGTTGAAAGAAATAAACCTAAGTTCTCTCCTTCTTTTACCCTTAAAATCGATACGAATCTGATCGGTTCTAGTCTCTACTCGATAATAGTGATGCACTAGTCCTAGATCTGGAATTCTAACGCAAGACACCTGATTTCGGGGCCAACCGGAACTACCGTTCTGAGTCGCCGACAGGCCGAGTTAGGGTGGTTCCTGACCGGTCTGGTCACGCGGGTGAGAATACAAATTCCAAGTGGTTGCCACGTAATCAGAACGTCTCGATAAAAGACAACAGAAACCAAGTGTAGACGGAAGGAACAACCAGACCAGTTGTCCGCACGGACAGGTTGCCCGCACGGACAAGCTGTCCGCACGGACAGGCTGTGCGCACGGATTACCATACACACGCACAGGACATCCGAACGAGTTGTCACCCGGACGAGCTACCCTTGGGGCCCATTTTCCAAACAAGGTTTGAGTATCGACGAATGAGCAATCCGGACGGACGACCTCTGAATGGATTACTCTTCGGATCATGAGATACTAAGGCCTTCAACTAAAATTCAAACAATGATTCATCCGCACGGCCAAGTCGTACGCACGGACAGACTATCCGGACGGATGGTTCCTGTCCGCACACACAGACTACCCGCACGGATCATCACTACCCGCACGGACTACCGTACGCACGGACTGTCGTCCGCGCGACCGGCTTGAAAGGTAGAAACACTTATGTGTTTTCTAAATGCTACAACGAAAACTCCAAAGCACAAGCCATCATACACAAACACATCTTAGGAAGAAACAATCCACTTGAACATTTATCCACACAAACAACCTGACCATACGGATAAGTCGTCCGCACGCACAACTAATCCGCACGGGTTGCCACCCGCACGGACAGTCTTACGCACGGATAGCATATCCGGATGGACCACCATCCGCACGGATAGGTCATGCGCACGGATGACTTCCTCTCACGGATAGCTGGTTCGCACGATCAGCCATTCTAACCACTCTCACTTCGTACTGTTTTATGCGCCACTTAACGTTATGTTATCGAATCTATTCAGGCTATCCGTACTCGCTGTAAAGCACTCCCTTCAATCCATAATCGCTGTGAGTATACTCGAACCCTTTTTGCTTTTAGCACTTTTGGGTGTTGCATACGTTACGACTATTCAAACTACAACTATCACACTACTCAAGCTATTTTAATGCTAAACCATTAATGCATGTTATACGTGGCTTATGAATGCTTGTTTGTTATGTTTACACATGGAATGATGTCTACTTGCCTTAGCAACGATAGTACTATAGTTGGACTCAGCACCCGTTCACACGGGGGTTGTTAAGGATCTTTTACTTGCATGGATTACAGTGGTAATCGTGTATTGCGAACTGCCTCAGGCAGTCAACCCGCAGTCATTGGTATCGATGGATCTATATCGATAACTAACGTGCTTCATTTCACTATGTGTACGTGCTGGTTATGCGTAAACGAATTCGAACTATATATGCTATTATCAAACTTGTATGCTCACCTTTACATTTTATGTATTGACTTTATTTTAACGTATGTGACAGGTGCCTAGGTTGTTTATATACTTCTCGGGCTGTGATGAACTTGAAGCTAGGAACTGGAGTCCTAGAAACCAACGAATAATTTGTTATGTCTAAATCTGAGTTGTCGGAACAGAATATTTGTTTAGTTTTTGTCTGTAATAACTTGGTTACTATTTGAGACATGGTATGGGACATGTTAACTTAAATTGAATGGTAATGATAGTTGTTATGGAAACTTCTGGACAATCTGTTTCGCTCAGTGCCGCGCCCCGATGATTCCGCCATCGGTTGGGGTGTGACATTGGTTTTGAACCGTTCTTCACGTTCCCACGTGTACTCAGGTCCATGCTTAGAGTTCCAACGTACTTTGACAAGCTTAGAGTTCCAATCCATCACCTGAGCAGGTTGTTCTGTAAATCTGAGTGTGTCGTCGACATGCACTTCATCCGCAGGGATGATAACTACTTCTTGGGTTGGACTCTTCTTGAGGTTTGACACATGGAACGTATCATGTACACCATTAAGTTTTTCCGGTAACTCTAACTTGTACGCCACGGTACCAATTCTTTCCAAGATCTTGAATGGTCTGATGTATCGTGGATTCAGCTTTCCACGCTTTCCGAATCTTGCTACACCCTTTCAAGGTGAGACTTTCAACAGCACTCTATCTCCCACCTCGAATTCTAAAGGTTTTCGTCTTCGATCGGCGTAGCTCTTCTGTCGATCACGAGCCGCCTTAATGCGTTCTCGGATCTGCATAATCTTGTCGGTCGTCTCTTTAACAAGCTCAGGTGCAATCAACTACTTGTCTCCAGCATCTGCCCAACATAATGGCGAACGGCACTTGGGGCCATATAGAGGTTCGAACGGTGCGGCTTTTATGCTCGTATGGTAGCTGTTGTTATAGGAAAAATCAACTAAAGGTAGATGCGTATCCCAGCTGCCGCCTAGATCCATAACACATGCGCGAAGCATATCTTCCCGTGTTTGTATGGTCTGTTCGCTCTGCCCGTCGGTTTGTGGATGGAAGGCCGTGCTTAGATCTAGCTGAGATCCAAAGGCCTCCTGGAAGGATTGCCAGATCCTTGAGACAAAACGCCCATCTCTGTCTGAAATAATCGAAATAGGCACTCCATGTCGTGCCACGATTTCTTTAAGATACAGCTCAGCAAGCTTTCCGGTGCTATCCTTCTCTCGGATAGGTAGGAAATGCGCAGACTTCGTTAATCGATTAACTATCACCCATATCATATCATGCCCTCAAAGGGTCCTGGGTAATTTGGTTATGAAGTCCATTGAGATTTGCTCCCACTTCCACATGGGTATCTCTGATTGTTGTAGTAGACCAGACGGTTTCTAATATTCGACATTAACCTTAGCACTGGTTAGGCATCTTCCAACGTAGACAGCAACATCGCTTTTAAGCTTCAGCCACCAGTAGTATTCTTTCAAGTCTTGATACATCTTGTCTGATCCTGGGTGGATCGAGTATCTTGACTTGTGAGCTTCATCAAAGATGACTTCTCGAATACCGCCATAGAGCGGAACCCAAATACGCCCCATAAAGTATAAGGTTCCCTCTTCGTTTGGCACCAACTTCTTCTCCATACCTCGGTGATATTCAGCTCTACGATTCTCCTTCTTAAGAGCTTCTTGTTGTGCGTCATGAATGCGTGCAGTGAGATTTGTCCGAATGGTCATTTCCAATGCTCGAACTCTTAGGGTCTAAACCCTTTCTTTTCGGCTTAAAGCGTCTGCTACTACGTTCACCTTTCCAGGATGGTACTTAATCTCACAGTCATAATCGTTTAGCAACTCAACCTATCGTCGCTGTCGCATATTCAATTCCTTCTGATCGAATATGTGCTGTAAGCTCTTGTGATTTGTGAAGATTGTACATCGAGTACCATATAAATAATGTCGCCAGATTTTCAAGGCAAACACCACCGCGCCTAGCTCCAGGTCGTGTGTTGTAACACCTCGAAAATTTACGTCCATTAATATACTGACACGTGTCATGGGCTTTGAATATGTGAGAACATACTTTAGAAGGACCAAAGTTGATAAACAGTGAAACTATGTGAATGTAAGGGTCCAAAGTGTCAACAATGGATAAATAGGCTCTAAAATAACCCCACATGGTGTTTATAATCTTAAACGGATGAATCATGGATCATACGAAGCGAAAGATGTAAGAAAGTGAGGAATTACAAACTACAGGGGCTAAACGTGTCAACATGTTGAATTTATACCTCTGAGTGATCTTTTGGCAAACCCAAAACTTTGTAATGATAAAATATACTCACAAGAATATATGATAAAAATTTCATGAAGTTTCGTGAACGTATGAGAAAGTTATGATTAAAACCGTATACGAAAGGTTAAATACGTTATCGTGAATTTCGTGACTTTTCGGGTAAGCGCAAAGTGAACCGAGGACTTTGCCATGTTTATAAAAGTCCCAAGGTTTATAAAAGTCAGATATAAGGGGCCAAGAGTGCTAAATAAATAGCTTAAACACGCTGCAAAAGATCAGGGGGTGATTTGCAAATATTGGAAAACTTATAAAGCTGGTCGACCACACCCTCGCGCCACGCGAGGGGGTCCTCGCGCCACGCGAGCCCTGCCCAGCGACAAACAAACCTGCAGGTGCCAGTTCTGAGGCTGTTCTCGGTCATTTACAGCTGTTGTCGACTAAGGGAGCTCCCCAGTCGAATTACATGCATTCTAGGACACTTGTACTCTTCCTACAACATCATAAAACACCTGTAACATCCACAATTCAGATCCAATGTGTGATATAAGGCACTTGTATTAGAAACATAAGAACACTTGAACTTTCAAAATTCACAAGACTTCTCCTGGAGCATTTCTGATCGACAAGGCAGCCTCATAGTGATCTCTAAGCTTGTTTAGGACCATTGTAAGTGTTTACAACTCTTTCAAATTCGTTCTAGCTTAGTGTATTCACCGAAAGTCAAAGTATCGTAATTTAGACTTGACTTTATGATAAAACAAGATTGGCTCTGTCAAATCTCAAATTGAAAGTACCTACATGTTGGTATTTATGTGTGTAACAAACCCCTAAAAGGGTATTATCAGATTCACACTCTAAGCATGTTAATTGTCGAGTCAAAGCATTTCTTAAAAAGTCAACAGAATGTGTTTTTGCAAATTTAAGCATAATCAGTAATGTAGGCTACATGCAACCTGTTTGATCATCAAAATAACTTTATAAATAATGTAAGAACATGTTTCAACTTGATCAACTCGACAATTTTCAGTTTAAACACGAATCGGAACCGAAAGCCACATAAATTGACTTTTCTTTGACTATCGGTTCAGATCCGTCCATGCATGTTTGAGATCTGCATTGGAGCATATTTTGGACCAACTTTCATATAAGTTTAATTCTCTGAGATTTTTCAACTTGGTTCAACACTTATCCGATTCATATGCATGTTACCGGTTTATGCTTAAAATTGACTATTTTGCCCTTTTTGCTATAAAACGTGATTTTTGAAAAGGTGAAAGAGTAGAAACATTTGTTACTGATATATAAACTTGCACCGAAAATTTCATATCAGTTTGAGGTCCAGAATAAGAGTTATGCTCATTATCGTAAATTACAAGCTTTATGTTACTTAAACGGCGTAATTAGCGTAAAGCCTATTTAAACCCACTTTTTAATATAAAACTTTTTACCCACTGATGTTATATAATATTTTGGGATTTTTAAAGATTTTTATTAAATTTTTGGCTGAGCATAACATAGGTCTTTAAGCTAAATTCGGTAAATACCGATTTTGCCCTTTTAAGCCGTAAAATGAGTTTTACAAATCCTTTTGATCCCAAACCTTTTTCTACTGATTTTATTTGTTAAATAAATTGTTTTGAGCATTCTGGAAATATAAAAATATCAGCTTTCTTTTGAAAACCCGGAAACGGCTCTAAATCGCCATTTTAAGCGTTTTTAACGCCTAGTATGTACTATAACCATATTAGACTTATAAGTTTGATACCTACTGATGTTTTTAGTATTTTTTATAAAATAACAGTAAGTATAAGTTTTTGAACTCAGGTTTCCAGTTTCGACATTTTTAGCCCTTGTGAAATTACCGAAATACCCCTAAGGTGCATAGTTTGATTTTAAATGATAAGTTTCATATATGGGTCATACCCTACTGTTATAATATGTTAAATTAAGTATGTTTGCTGTACAAACCAGACCTGTAACTCAGATTTCTAATTTAACTCTTTTACATACTTTAAAATGACCAAAATGCCCTTATGAGGCATGAATTGTGTTTAAATCCGTTTTGGGCATAATAGGAAATAACTTACTGATGTTATATCATATTTATAGCATATTATCTCTGGGAACTTGCATATGACTCTTACGGTGACCCGTAGCGCTCTTTTCGCGTTCGGTTCGGTTTATGTAACTAGTTTGCATAAATTGCCCGAGACGGGTCAAACATTATCATTTTTGTCTCAAAATCCAGGATATATTTAGTATACCCATATTATACAAGTATTCAAACTTGTCGGGTCTAAATCACATTCTATCCGGTCTTCGCTTAATCGTGCGTTTAAACCGTTTCGTCCTTAAGATAACCGGTCTAAGCTTTAGCTTAAATAAAGGCCGTTAAAAATCTAATAGGTTATTTATAAACCTTCGTTCCAGATTAGGAGCACCGGTAAAAGCTACCTGCCTTTTTGCTTGTTGAGATAAATACTTACCAAGGTAAATATTTTTAACTTATTTTCCCTATACGGGCTTGGGGTACGGTATATAAAATACCGCTTGGTCTAGCATTAAATTCTTTAATCGAATAGTGGTTAAATTTATTGAGATGCTATGTTTTGATTGTGTGTTTTGTTTGCTTAAAGCCTTTGGGGGGTTAATGACCATGTCCCGGATATCCTCGGCATTATCTTACGAGATGGCCACGACCTGAGCACGGGGTGTAGGCGTACACCTGTCAAGTGTATAACTCAATATTGTGGTGTGTCTATTGATCTTTAACCCGGCACGAACCGGGCTACTGAACGCATAAGTAACATGTAAATCCTTTACAAGATTATGTAATATAATTATCCCAAGTTATAAAATATTTTTGTGCCATGAGCATTCAAATCAATTTTCAATCATTTCAAAATGAGTCAGTTAATTTGTATTTACCAGTGTAAACTGACGTATTTTTCCCAAAAGGTTAAGTGCAGGTACTACACGTAATAGGCTGGCTGTCTTCTAGAGCGTCCACAATAAGTCTCGCAAGCTTGGACGACATTAAACTGTTGAACAATATCTTATTTTATTTTGATCCGCCTGTGGATCCGTTTCAACTATCAGTGATATTTATTATTACGCTTTATTAAAGTTGAAATGAATCTATCTTTGATTCCGCTGTGCATTATTACATTGTGTTGTTTGTCTATGATGATACCAACTACGTCACTATACTCCCCACCGGGCCCACCGGTGACACGTGGAAAATAGGGGTGTGACATGTGTGGTGTAGTTCTTCTCATGAACTTTCAACTGTCTTGAAGCGTAAGTGATGGCCTTTTGGCGTTGCATGAGCATGCGACCCAATCCTTGACGCGAAGCGTCACAATATACCACAAAGTCTTCAGTGCCTTCGGGTAAAGATAGTATCGGTGCATCGCATAGCTTGCTTTTGAGAAGTTGGAAGGCTTCTTCCTGCTTATCACCCCAGTCATACTTCTTATCCTTCTACGTAAGGGAAGTCAACGGTTGAGCTATCTTGGAGAAATTCTCGATAAATCTACGGTAATAGCCCGCTAATCCCAAAAATTGTCGAACTTCAGTTGGAGTTTTGGGAGCTTCCCAATTCTTTATTGCTTCAATCTTCGCTGGATCTACATGAATACCATTCTCGTTCACAACGTGACCAAGGAACTGTACTTCGCGAATCCAGAATTCACACTTTGAGAACTTTGCATAAAGTTTCTCTTTCTTCAGTAGTTCCAAAATGGTCCTGAGGTGTTGCTCGTGCTCTTCTTTCGATTGCGAATAAATCAGAATATCATCGATAAATACAATCACGAATTTATCGAGATATGGTTTGCAGACACGATTCATCAGATCCATAAACACTGCTGGCGGGTTCGTTAATCCGAATGGCATCACAAGGAACTCGTAATGCCCATAACGAGTCCTGAATAAAGTCTTCGGTATGCTTTCTTCTTGAATCCTTAACTGATGATATCCAGACCAAAGGTCTATTTTGGAGTAATAGCACGATCCTTGCAACTGATCGAATAAGTCGTCAATCCTCGGTAGTGGATACCGATTCTTGACAGTGGGCTTATTCAATTCTCTATAATCGATACACATCCGCAGTGTTCCATCCTTCTTCTTTACGAACAAGACTGGAGCTCCCCAAGGCGAGAAGCTAGGTCTTATGAATCCTTTATCTAACAACTCCTGGAGTTGTGTAGATAACTCCTGCATCTCGGATGGCGCAAGTCGATAGGGTGCCTTGGCTACAGGAGCGGCGCCTGGAACCAAGTCAATATGGAATTCGACTTGTCGTTGCGGAGGTAGTCATGGCAGTTCTTCGGGAAAAACATCAGGAAATTCCTTCACCACATGAATGTCTTCGAGTTTCGGCTCCTCAACCTTCTTATCTACTACGTGCGCTAGGAATGCAACACATCCTTTCCTTAAGCACTTCTGTGCCTTCATACAATTGATGATTCGCAGAGGCGTATCCCGTTTCTCTCCATGCACGATGAGAGTTTCATCATTCGCAAGAGGGATGCGAATGATTTTATCGTGGCAAACAACTTCAGCCTTATTCTTGGACAACCAGTCCATTCCAACCACCACATCGAAGCTACCCAATTGAACAGGTAAGAGGTCGATACTAAATCTCTGCTCACCAAGTTCTAATGTGTAACCCCTAACAACTTCGCCCGACTCAACAAGTTTACCGTCGGCTAGTTCTATGGAATAAGGAATATCTAATCTACTAGATTCTATTCCAAGCATACGTTTAAATTCCACAGACATGAAACTATAATCGGCACCAGTGTCAAATAATATGGATGCAAAGTGATTGTTAACGAGAAACGTACCGGTGACCACATTAGGGTCCTCGCGTGCGTTCCTTGCTCCAATCACAAATGCTCGAGCCTGAGCGTTGTTTTCCCTTGGGTAATCTTTCTTGAAATGCTCTTTGCTACCACAACCAAAGGATCCTTGGTTCTGCCCAACTCCATTACCATTCCGGTTACCATTACCATTGCCGTTACCGTTCCCATTACCAGCACCGTTTCGGTTTCCATTCCCATTTCTGTTACCACTTCCATTTCCTTTTCCCCAACAGTTCTCGGTGCGGTGACCCAGTTTTCCACACTTATCACATTTTGGGATGCGACAAACTCCTTCATGGTGACACTTGCACTGATAGCATTTGGGCAGGGTGCCCAGATATCCTCTGGTAGGAGCGTCATTCATAGCTGCAAGGGCTTTCGTTTCCTTGGGTGGATTGGAGTCACGTTTCTTATTGTTGGAGCCCTTGTTGTTGTTACGTGTTGCTTGACTCAGATTCGAGTGCTTCCTCTTCTTGTCACCATACGACTCAACATACGTCTCGGTTTTCTCAGTAGGGTTCAGCGATAACTTCTTCATACGGACAACATCTTCAGTAAGGCTGACAGCCAAAGTTACAGCCTGAGTGATCGTTTCAGGTTTAGCCGAAGTTACCATGCTGCGAAACTCTGGAGCCAATCCCCATATGTAGCTCTCAATGCGCTTAAATTCGGGAGTCACCATATAGGGAATCACTCTTGATAGATCATGGAACCTTCGAGTATAACCAACAATGTCAGCACCTTCCATAGACAAGTTCCAGAATTCAGTCTCCAACCTTTGGAGTTCAGCATGAGAGCAATACTTCTCTCTCATTCTTTCCTTCAACTCATCCCAAGACATACCATACGCAACATCATCTCCCAAAGTTTGGACTTGCAAATTCCACCAAGTCAAAGCTTCATCAACAAACAACCCAGTAACAAAAATGACTTCCTGGTCCGCGGTACACTTGCTCATGCGGATAGTGGAATCAATCTTATCCGTCTAGCGCACAAAAGCCACTGCACCTCCGGTGCCGTCGTAGTTCAGTGGCTTGCAGTCAAGAAACTGCTTGAAGGTGCAGCCTGGAATTGATCCAACCAATTCACACGTGAGAAATTAATGAAACAATGAATCAAAGACCATTCATAAATTTCATCATGTTTTTAGCAAATCAGCTTAAGGTTACCTTGAGCTGTGTTTCCTCCAGATGAATCTCCATGTCCGTTACGTCTAGTACCGCTTGGTCCTCCACTGTGTTCAGTACGGTTCGCCTCGTACTGGGCGACAGCTTCGGAAATTCTTTCTTCCAGCAGGGAGTTCAGTTCCTCAGCAGTCCTCGGCAGTGGGGGGAGGAGGTTGATCAGAATCCCGATTGTTCACAGCTCTCCTAGGTGCCATGTTCTTCCAAAACACAACACAACAGAGTTAGACATTTGTTTGATATTATTACACAAGACAGTGGTAGTACACATACTGCATATACCCACATAAATAATACCAAACAGTCCGCCATTCATATAAATCAATTCATACAGCAACAAGCATGCATAAACAGAAAAATGCTGATGTGTCATAGGATATTGACCGAGTCTTTATACATATTAGGACAACTTGTTACATCATTGTCTACGAAGAAAAGAAAATGCATAAGGGTTACATCACCCCATAGTACAAGTTTAATATATATAAAAGACAAAATATCTTTCTTCACATCGGCGATTCTTGTCTTCAAGTTGTACCCAAGCTCGATCATAGTCTTCATACCAAAAATACTACTCCAACAAAGTACCTAATAGGCTGGGAGAGGGAGTGGGGGTGTAGGGAAGATCAAACTATGAAGAAGGGTCACTTCATCCTCAAGCTCATGAATTCGACGGAGGATGGAGCTAATCTGAGCAGGAGTGTGGGAAGGTGTAGGGACACGGGTAGGAGTGGATGGTACAACATGCATAGTGTCATCATCATCTCCAGTCGGATAAGCTCTTAGTCCAGCAGCAAAAAGAGCTGAAGAGGTCACTGAATCGAAGGAATCGGCATCAGGCTCGAGGTCAGAATCGGAAGGGATATCGGTAACGAGCATAACAGGAGAGGCCACATGATACTCCAGGTCATCAACGAGTGACCAGTCCTCAGCAGGGATGGCAGCACAAGGAACAACATGGATGGGAATAGGTTCAACGAGATGTCCACCATCTGGATGTCCTACGATCTGCTGGCCAAGAAGAGGTAAGGGTAAGGCTAAGACATCGTCGGGATCACCATCGTCGGTTATCATCTCAGGGTCGGCCTCGAAGTCAGGGATGGAGGGGTAGAGGTAAAGCTAGGACATCATAGACGAAAGGGACATCGTCCTCAAAGTCTGGTGAGGCGAAAGGCTGAAAATCAATGAGATCATCATCATCAGATGCCACCTCCGGATTGCTCTCAGAATCAGATGTGAACACCTCCTGTGCTTGAAGCAATCTCTTCGTCAGAGACAATCATCATCGGGTCACGTTCCTCGGATAGGCCGCTGCTTTCAGACGAAGACATGTGTACCTGTAATATTTTATTCCTGGTATATATATATATATATATATATATATATTAATTATTACCTAATTAATATACAAATAATTATACACATAGTTGCAAGTAATTCTTAGTCAAAACAAGTGCTACTCCAGTGCACCCTAAGTCACGTAGTGTCCTTACTTGACTTTTTTTTTTTTGAAAATAGTTTCAGGTAGTGGATGTCGCGGAAAGTTTTATGCAATGAAAACTTTTGGAAAATTGTTTTCGTGAGAGGATCCTAAAGATTGTAGTCTAGACTGAAGAAGGAATCCTGGTTCACTACAATCGCAGCTCTGATACCAATCTGTCACACCCCTTTCTAAGGCGGAAGCACGAGGTGTGATCCTGAAAGGTTCTCATTGCATACGAATGGTAAACATACTACATGCTCATAAAATAACTCCAAATGCCATTAACAAAACATAAGTTAAGTGTTTACATCACAAGATAACATAGTGTCTGAAAAGTTTACAACTTTATTTAAAGACGAACATCAAGATTTTGATTCTTATATCCCACACAAGATGGAATATAGTAACCAAATCCCACAAAAACAGGCATCGGAGTCTTGACACGACATGAGTAAAACAAAAGCGACATCTTGGAGCAAGAGTAAGACCGCGCGCACATCCACTTTAGTTACCTGAAATACCTGTGAATTTTGGAAAATCGTCAACATAATGTTGGTGTGAATTCATGCAGTTTTGTGAAAACATTTAAGCATTTGCTGTAGAAAACATGGTATGTAATTGTACTGAAAATAAATACTTCTGTAAATGTAAGGAATACGAGATCGCTAATGGTTCGCGAGGCCACTAACATATGTAACGACATAGGAAGCATCCGAACCATAGGCATTTTTACCTGTCGATTCACGACTAAAGACACAAAAGCACTGCTTGGTAAAAGAGTGGCCAAGAGTGTGGTTGCCTGAAACCCATTAGATCTAACCTTTTGTTCCGCGGTCTTGGTATGAAATTGATTAATGGTGCTTATGGCACCCTATTCGTGACATGATCTAAAGTATCATTCCTTATTTTTTGTATTCAACATACCATAACACATGTATTTTCCCCAAGTTCAGAAAACAAGTAAAAGTTTAAAAGTGGGGACATGAACTCACAACTTTGCGTATCCTGCGCCGTAAACTTCACCGGTTGGTTTCTTAGCGTCGTGACCTATACATGTTCTATTAATGTTAGTCACTAGACTTGTATCACACAAGTACAAGTCACCATCTTTTGTTTATGTATATGTTCTTGCACTTTGAGTTTATATTTGTTTATAAGTCTTCTTGTCAAGGTGACAAGTGTTAAAAATAATTTATATTCTTAACCCTTCAAGTATGTTACTTATATTATTTTCCCAAAAATAAGTATGGAGGTTTCCCATGTTTTCAAAACATGTGTTTATTTTCTTTTCAACACCAAATCAATTTTCCAACAATAAGCACCAACAACATATACTAATTTCTTCATATGAAACATCATGGTGAACTTGATTCTTGTTAAAAAGGTGTAGTCTTTTAGATCTACACTTAACATATTATGATCTTTCCAAAAATAAGTGTTCTTGGGTATTTCAAACAAACTTTTATGAAACTTTATTTCATTAACCAACTTATCCATGAGTTTAATGATCTTTAAAGTTTGTAAATCATGTTCTAAAACCACTTTTATGTTTATTAGAAAGATCATTATTTTTTAACATCATATTTAACCATGGATCTTTCAAGATCAATGCTTAATAACTTTAGATCTTTCAAAAACAAGCTTTATGTTAAATTTTTAACAAACTTTCCATGAATTTTAGTTTCAAAAATTAGTTCTACTTACACTTTATTACTTCAAGATTACAAGTTTTTGCATAAAAATTTATATTTCAAGTTCACATTATGCTTCATATGTTCATCTTCAAGTTTAACCATGGATCCTTCAAGATCCATGCTTAAACTTGGTAGATCCAAGCTTTAACATACTTGATCTAATCATAAATACAAGATATAACATCAACAACATCATTACATACACCAAAAATCCATGTAATCACTTATTTTCTTCATGAATATGTTAGATCTTTTCATTTTTAACATTAGAAGTTAAGTTGTTTAGATGGTGGAACTTGTACATAACATAAACATGACTTAAATTAGTGGTCAAGAAGCTTACTACTAGCTCTAATGGCTAGGGAAGTGGCACAAAAATGAAGATGATGATCAAGGAAGAAGATGAGAGGTTAAAAGCTCCACAAAGAGGTCCTTCAAGTTCTAGCACCATACACCTTCTTAAATGGCCTCCATTGTCACACCCCAAATTCCACGTGTCACCGGTGGGCCCGGTGGGGAGTATCGTGATGTAGTTGATATCATCATAGTCAAACAACACAATATATAAATGCACAGCGGAAGCAAAGGATAAATATATATTACAATCCGAATATAAAGTAATATCAAAGTATTACAACGGAAAGTAAAGGATCCACAGGCGGATCAAATAAAAGATAAACTGTTCAACAGACTTCAGGCATCTAGAACTTTCAAGATTCCTTATTCATGCCCTGAGCTTCCAGCCAATTACGTTCAGTACCTGTCACTTAACCTTTTTGGAAAATACGTCAGTTTACACTGGTAAATACAATTTAACTGATTCATTTTGAAAAGATTTTGAAAATTGATTTGAGTGCAAACGGCACAAAATATCTTGACACAATGATTAAAGTGCACAGAGGCAAAATTAATCTTTTATAACTTGGGACAATTTTATTAATAAAAATCTTGTATCCGATTTACATGTTTGTCCAACATTTAGGGCCGGTGATTATACAATACAAGCCGGACAATATTAATCGACACACCACAAATATGAATCTCACAAGAAGTTACCCTTACGAGTGAGTATATGTTTTACATATGCAACAGGAGGTGTTTTGTCTACACCTTGTGCTTACGTCGTGGCCATTCACTTTTTAAATGAGCCAAGGATATCCAGGACACGGTCATTAACCCCCAATGTTATTTGTTATCAAACAATACAAATTAAAATGGGCTTATGCAATTTAATCATCTCCGATTAAAAGGTTTCTACACCCGACCAAGCGGTATTTTTATAATACCGTATCCCAAGCCCGTATAAGGGAAAATAAGTTAAAAGTATTTACCTGAGCTAAATATAAATTCAATCCCAGCCGTATATCAAATCAGCAAGTACAGATAGCTTTTACTGGGCTCCTAAATCTGGAACGAAGGTTTTTAATAACCTATTAGATTCCTAACGGGTCTTTAATTAAGCCTACGCTTAGACCGGTTAGTTTTAAAGGACGTTACGGCTCAAACGCACGATTAAGCGAAGACCGGATAGAATGTAATTTAGACCCGACAAGTTTGAAGACTTGTATAATATGGGTATACTAAATACATTCTGGATTTTGAGACAAAAATGAAAATGTTTGACCCGTTTCGGTCAATTTATGCAAACTAGTTACATAAACCGAACCGGACGCGAAAAGGGCGTTATGGGTATCCATAAGAGTCATATGCAAGTTCCCTGATTTAACATGCCTTAAATATGTCATAATATCAGTAAGTTATTTTCTATTATGCCCAAAACGGATTTAAACACAACTAGGCCTCATAAGGGCATTTTGGTCATTTAAAAGGTTATAAAAGAGTTTATTTGTAAATCTTGAGTTATGGGTCTGATTTATACAGTAAGTATACTTAATTTAACATGTTATAACAGTAGGGTATGACCCATATGTGAAACTTATCATTTAAAACCAAACTATGCACCTTAGGGGTATTTTGGTAATTTTCACAAGGGCTAAAAATGTCAAAATTGGAAACCTGAGTTTATAAACTTGTACTTACTGTTATTATATAGAAATACACTAAAAACATCAGTAGGTATCAACCTTATATGTTTAATATGGTTATAGTGTATACTATGCGATAAAAACGCTTAAAAAGGCGATTTAGAGCCGTTTCCGGGTTTATTTCCAGAATGCTCAAAATATTTTATTTATCAAATAAAATCAGTAGAAAAAGGTTTGGGGTCAAAAGGATTTATAAAACTCATTTTATAGCTCAAAAGGGCAAAACCGACAATAACCGATTTAAGGCTAAAACTCTATGATTCAATTAGTTTAAAAATTATTAAAAATCCTTATAATTCCCAAAATATTTTATAACAACAGTAGGTATACACTTTGATGTCAAAAATTAGGTTTTGATAGGTGTTATGCTCATAACGCCGTTTAATTAATAAAAACCGTTCTATTTGCGATATTTAAGCAATACTCACAATCCAGACCTCGGATTGATGTCAAATTTTCGGTGCAAGTTTATAAATCAGTAACAAAGGTTTCTACTCTTTCACTTTTTCAAAAATCGCGTTTTATAGTCAAAAGGGCAAAATAGTCATATTTAAGCATAAACCGGTAACATGCATATGAATCGGTTAAACATGGAACCAAGATGTAAAATTCCATAGGGTTGTACATACATGAAACTTGGTCCAAAATATGCTCTAATGCAGATCTTAACATGCATGCACGGATCAGAACTGAAAGTCAAAGAAAAAGTCAATTTATGTGACTTTCGGTTCCGATTCGGGTTTAAACAGAAAATTGTCGAGTTAATCATGTTGAAATACATTCTTACATTAATTATCAAGTTATTTTGATGATCAAACAGGTTGCATGTAGCCTATATTTGCTAATCATGCTTAAATCTTACAAAAACACATTATGTTGACTTTTCAAGAAAAGCTTTGACTCGACAATTAACATGCTTATAGTGTGAATCTGAAAATACCCTTTTAGGGGTTTGTTACACTCATAAATACCAACATGTGGGTACTTTCAATTTGAGAAATGACAGAGCCAATCTCGTTTAATCATGAAATCAAAGTTAAATTACGATGGATTGACTTTCGGTTGGATAACTAAGCTAGAACGAATTTGAAAGAATTGTAAACACTTACAATGGTCCTAAACAAGCTTAGAGATCACTATGACCTGCCTTGTCGTCCAGAATGCCCCAGAAAAGTTCTTGTGAAGTTTTGAAGTTCAAGTGTTCATGTGTTTGTAACAACAAGTGCCTTTTTTTTGATGATTTTGATCTGATTTAAAGGTGTTACAGATGTTTGTAAGTGTTGTAGGAAGAGTACAAGTGTCCCTCCTTGCATGAAAAACGATTGGTCAGCTCCCTAAGTCGACAACAGCTGTTAACAACTCGAAAACGAACTGACTGGCAGCTGTTAGGAATGTTTCGTCGCTGGGCAGGTCTCGCGTGGCGCGAGACACCCCTCGCGTGGCGCGAGGGTGGGGGCGACCAGCCTTTCAAGTTTTCCTCAAATTACATTTTAGTCCCTGAGCTTTTGTAACGTGTTTAGGCTATTTATTTGCACTCTAAACCCTTGAAATCTGATTTTTATGAACCTTGGGACTTTTATAAACATGGCAAAGTCCTCGGTTCATTTTACGCTTACCCGAAAAGTCACGAAATTCACGATAACGCAATTAACCTTTCTTGTACGGTTTTGGCCATAACTTTCTCATACGATAACGAAACTTCATGAAATTTTTACCACATATTCTAGTGAGTATATTTTATCATTACAAAGCTTCGGGTTTGCCAAAAGATCACTCAGAGGTATAATTTCAACATGTTGACACTTTTAGTCCCTGTAGTTTGTAATTCCTCACTTTCTTTCATT
This sequence comes from Helianthus tuberosus, assembly GCA_030545235.1. Taxonomy (NCBI): domain Eukaryota; kingdom Viridiplantae; phylum Streptophyta; class Magnoliopsida; order Asterales; family Asteraceae; genus Helianthus; species Helianthus tuberosus. The sequence continues at coordinate 31,453 of JARYGA010016077.1, forward strand.
TCTCGCTTCGTATGATCCATGACTTATCCGTTTAAGGTTATAAACACCATGTAGGGTTATTGTAGAGCCTATTTATCAATCGTTGACACTTTGAACCCTTGAATTCACATAGTTTTCACCGTTTGTCAACATTAGTCCCTCTAAAGTATGTTTTCACATATTCAAAGCCCATGACACGTGTCAGTACATTATTGGACGTAAATTTTCGAGGTGTTACATCCTCACCCCCTTAAAAGAAATCTCGACCTCGAGATTTGATAAAATGCTGAAAGTACTTTTTGTCGCATAATGGACTTAACCTTAATAGCATATCTGGAGCTTTTCCAAGCTCCCAAGTTGACCTTTATAATAGGTACATTTATCCTTTTGGAGCTTCTTCACCCATCGATCCTTAATCGATATAGGTTGTTCATTATATCATATATCTGCATATCATTATGTGATAATGCTTCTCTACATATTGGGGAAACATATCCTTAAATCATTATTGTGGGTCACATTGTGCGTTCCGCCAAGTTCCTTAAATAGGTTTTAGCTTATAAGCTACTTGATCTTGGTACATTCGATTCCTTCGAATGATTTTCTATATTCAGAGCTTAACTATTCTGATAATTAATAAATTGGCTCACCCTTCCGGGGTGATATCTTTTGTTGAACCCTATTCCTTAACAAGAACTTAGGAGGGTTGCTGTTTTGGTCAAAAATTACCGAAGCAATTTAGTGATCAAATTAGTAATGTGAGGTAGTGTGCTAAAAAGTTTATGGAAAATATGCTTGTTGATTTATTTAGAAAATCAGTATTCAGGATACGGCTCAGGATATTGAGCTGTATCTACGATCAAACAGTGAGCAAATAATAAGCAAAAAGTAAAGGAAATGACACGAGATGTACGAGGAAAGCCCTTGATCAATCTAGATCGCCGGCATAAAACCTCGGGAGCTGACAATCGCAGCTGCCTTGTTCTTCTTATTGCTTTAAACTTCAGGATACAGTGCAGGATATCAACCAGATCGCTAAGTGTTACAATGAATTCGTGTGAGAGTACAAATTGCGAAAGAACAAGTGTTAGTGTGTAGTGAGTGTGATTGCCATGAAATTGTTGTGTCCTATTCGATCTGGTGTTCCTCCTATTTATAGTAACGAAATACAAACAAATATCCCTATAAATATGGGATGCTCCGAATATTCCATCACGAACGTTGTAGACCGAGTAATAAGGCTTCAACGTCTTTCTTTGAACGGTTTGGACCGAGTCTTCCGCAGAACAAGTCTTTGTGAACGTTACTAGCTTCCAGCCCACGTACCTGCACGTAATCCGTTAGTGATCCTGAGGATACCATTCAGGATATTACCAATACCCTGAATCTGCACCCCGGATATGAACAGATATTATTTAATCAAGATATAAGCCAAGATATTTCTCAGGATATGAGCTCAGAAATTAGCCCACAACAATTGTCCCCAAAAATGTTACCGTTTAGTATCCTCATTACTAACGGTTACATTTTTTACGCAAACCAAGGCAATTAAGAGATAAGACCTGTGATGTGACCGTTTGCAACTACCCAGCCTATATCTACTCATCATACCCTATATTTTCTCATCCTCATCTTCTTTTTTAATCATAATCGACAAGGAAAAGGTACATTTTCTCTCTATCTTTCATACTTATCTTCATCTTTTCTCTTCGGCGAAAAATTCAGTCGATCAAATGCCGCGCCAAACAAGATCCAGTTCAGGTGACTCTGCCCCTACGTTCTACCAACAAAACCTTCTCCAAGAACCGGAGAAGGAAGCCTGTACCTTTGATAGTGCCCACCTGTCAGCCTTAAAATCCTCCGGTATCTTCCCGGAAGGAACCATATTCAGACCGTTTGACCGTGAAATCCGGTCAGATATGGTCTCCAACGAGTGGATATGCTTTAGTGCTTTCCCTTTTACCCTAGGGCTACGATTCCCCTTTCCGGACTTCATCACCGAATTCTTTAAGATCACAAAAATCTCTTTTAGCCAAACAATGCCAATGCTCTGGCGTGTTTTATCTGTTCTTGACCAGATCAAGAGAAACCACATTCCTGATCTTTCCATCCATGATCTCCCCCTGGCTTACAAGCTTAGATGCCACGGATCATGTAGATTTCTGTTTTATTCTACTTCCGGTGACCCATTGATACTTCGTGCCACCAGGAACGAGGATGGTTGGCAATCCAAGTTTTTCTTTGTAAAAAGGGACTCAATCCCTGGTGGGACGGAATATCCGGTACAATGGTTGAGAAAGGGTAGGATTTAGGGTTTAAGAATGATCCTGTCGCTTATCCTGTTCCATATCCTGAACTAATTTATCTTCTTTATTGTGCAGCTGATTTCAGGAAGATTGCTCCTCCTCTTGCTAATTCCCAAGAAAGAATAGACGCCATTAGACTTCTCCCAGAGGCAGAAAGAAGTTTCAACCCTTCTCCACCAACTCCAAGTCCTCTTTCAAGTGCCAACATGTCTGGTAAGGATCCTGCAAGATATCCTGCACACATATGCTTCTTATCTGTTATTTATAGGAGGGATTTAGAATTTACTCCCTGTGTGCAGATTCCAGCAAAGTCCCAGTTTATCTAGACCTGGATGAACTTGACAGTTACCCAACTCCAGCCATAGTCAAGAAGGAAACTCCTGCTACCACCAGCTCCAAGCCACTCCCGGCTCCTAAGACCAATCCGAGAACCCGTGCTTCCGCAGCGAAAAAGAGAAAGGGCCTTGAGGTCAGTACTCCAGGCTCTGAAGGGTTCTCCTATGATGAGCTCAGCTTCTCCGACTCCTTAGAGCCAATGACATCCTTTCTCAACAAGGTAATATCCTGCCGCATATCCTTCATGTATATCCTGCACATATATCCTGCACGTATATCCTAACAGGATATCCCGGTAGGACGTCTTAGTCAGCATATATTCTAACCCCATACCTGTGATCAATGTACAGGGCCTCCAGCATTTGCTCCACTTGTACAATGACGCTTGTGGTACTGTGGCACTTCATGAAGCCAGGATCAAGCAGCTTGAGAGCACCGTTGCCGACCAAGGTGCTATCGCCGAAGCAAAGAGCCGGCACTATGAGAGCTTGCTAAAGAAGGTCACCCAAGATGCTGAGGTCAAACTTGCCAGTGTTCAAATGGACCATGATCAGGCCTTAATCAGCTTTCGAGAGGGAGTCAAGGCTTCTGCTATCGTCTCCCTGCTACAAGCACGCATCAAGATGGCCTACGAGGCCAAGGAGACAGGCCTTGTTTGTCCATCTTGGCCAGTTGAATCCTGGGTGGCCAAGTTGAAGGAGCTCGGAGGCAAAGCTGTGCCACTTCCTGCTGAAGCCGGTGAGTCTTCCAAGTCAACGGAGGTAATGGTCCAAGCTGGAGAGAAGAAGGATGCTGGAGGTGATGCTGAGATGGACATTGGTCAGGATGCTGGTAAAAATGCTGGAGCAGAGAAGTCTGAGAAGGTTGGAGGTGATGCCGCTGTGTGAGGGCATTTAGGTGGGCGATGACGGATATACGTGCCAAGGCCAGAGCCCACCTTTTTGAATTTGAATGTTGGTTTGTAGTCCCAAAAACAATTTACTTTTCCGCACTTTACTTTCCTGCATCTGAACAATTTACATTTCCTGCATGCTTTTTGAACAATACAACAGTTGAAGGTGGATGGGTCTCGGTTTGAGATGAATCCTTCAACTGTTGGGTAAATATGGTAATGAACTTTAGTGCTCTTAGTGGATGGGCCCTGTTTTGAGGTGAAACTAAGAGCACACCTTTTGGCATGTTAATAATATGACTACCCTTTTGACTTTATTATTGTTGTCATTAACATACAAATTTTACTTGTGAAAATTGTTTGGTTTGAACATATATCATAAATGTATCCTGGGGGATATCCTGAAAGATATCTTGAAAAGGATATTGAAATATAACCCATAAATTGTCCAAATAAAAAGGAGAGATCATACCAGAGATTCTTAGAGAATCAGTTCCAATCCTTTATCATAAATTTGTCCCCAGTGCATACTTATAAACTTGGATCCATCCTTTGAATTAGAATAATGTGTGTCCCCTGCGTTTGACAAAGACACAAATGTATTTACCTTTTGACTCGAATGAATTCCGAATGCCCAAGGGCAGAACCCCTGATATCCTGAAAAGAATCCTTAGCATATTGGGGATAAACCCTCATATCTGGGGATAAACCCTGAATTTCATGCGCTACAGGCGAGAGTGTATAAATTCCTAGACTTAGAAAGGTGAAAACCTTTAAACCTTTGAGAGTATGAAAATACTCTTTCGTGAGAGAGGGTGATCAATCCTCATATACCTTTAGGATCCAGGATATAGCCAACAGTAACGAAATTGTCAGCCACTTTTACATGAACTGGTCCCGCTACCTTGAACTACACCTAGATAACTTGCGCTCCAGGCGAGGTGTTTAAACCCAATTCGAAAGAAAGGTGAATACCTTTAAACCTTTGAAGGGATCAAGATCCCTTAATCGTGAGAGAGGGGGCCAATCCTCTAATCTTTCGACTTATCCTGAGTATATATCCTGGAGCTATATCCTGAAACATATCCTGCAAAACAGTTCTAAACTAAGGTGGGTGTTAGCTTGGCTAACACCCCTCCGATGCTTAAGTTAGTATTGGGTTCAAGATAATAAACAAATATATTTTAAAGAGATAGAACACATACCATTCCGAGATAGAAAATAAATTCTACTCTTACTTGAAATAGAGCTTCAAATGTATTGCATTCCAGGATCTTGGTAGCATATCCCCTTCCACATTCCTGAGTCGATATGCTCCTTTCCCTGCTTCTGACTCGATTTCATAAGGTCCTTCCCATTTCGGAGCTAGCTTGCCATCGGCAGGATTAGTGGTATTTTGAAAAGCCTTTCTCAGCACCCAATCACCAACTCGAAATCTTCTAGTCCTTATGTTGTTATTGTATGCTCTGGATATTCTTTGTTGATATGCTGCTATCCTCAGCCTTGCTGCATCTCTTTTTTCATCTATAGTATCCAGATCCTGACATAAGACTTCAGGATTCTGTTCAGGATCCTGTAGCATAGATCTTGCAGTAGGTATCGTCATTTCTGTTGGAATTATTGCCTCTGCTCCAAATACCAAGGAAAACGGGGTTTGGCCAGTTGCATTCTTCACCGTTGTCCTGTCAGCCCACAAAACAAAGGGTAACTCCTCCGCCCATCTTCCTTTCTTGGCTCCAAGTCTCTTCTTTAAGTTATTGACTATTATCTTGTTCGAGGATTCGGCTTGTCCATTCGCTTGAGGATGTACCGGAGTAGATTTGACCATTTTGATTCCCCAACTCTTGCAAAAGTCAGTAGTCCTTTTGCTTATAAACTGGGCCCCATTATCACAAATGATCTCAGCTGGTACTCCGAACCTAGTCAGGATATTCCTCTTTATGAAGGATACTACTTCTTGGTCTCTTACTTGAACGAATGCTTCAGCCTCGACCCACTTAGAGAAATAATCCGTCATTGCTAACATAAATACTTTTCCTCCCGGAGCCTTTGGTAACTTCCCTACTATATCCATCCCCCACTTCATGAATGGCCAAGGGGAAACTACAGGATATAGTGGTTCAGCTGGTTGATGTAGTATGTTACTATGCCTTTGACATGCATCACATCTTCGAGCATATTCTGCAGCATCTTTTCTCATTGTTGGCCAAAAGTATCCTGTCCTCAATACTTTCGAGAATAATGATCTGCCCCTAGCGTGATTACCACAGTCCCCTTCATGTATATCCTGAAGTACTTCTTTGGCTTCATGATCCTCCAAGCACCTTAAATATGGTCCTGCAAGAGATTTCTTGTATAGAATATTATTTATAATAGTGAATCGTGATACCTTCATCCTAAATGCCTTAGGATTTTCATTTTCGGGGATGTGTCCATCTTTAAGATATCTCACAATTGGAGCCGTCCAGGATTTAGGATCCTGTCCAAGATAATCCGTTCCAGGATCCCGAATACCCGCTACTTCTTTATCCTGAGGATTCGTTGCAGGATATAAGACATGTAATATTGGTATTTGGGTCCCTTCCGGTATCCTGACTGATGATCCCAGATTTGCTAAGGCATCCGCTTCAGCATTATCCTCTCTTGGTACCTGTTCAAGTGTAAAAACATCGAAATATTCTGCTAATTTTTTGAGAATATCGAGGTATTCGATTAACTTCTCACCCTTAACTGCATAGGATCCATTAAAATGATTAGTAATTAACAAGGAGTCAACATATACTTGCAAATTCTTGATATGCATACTTTTAGCTAGTTCTAATCCTGCAATTAAAGCCTCATATTCTGCTTCATTATTGGTAGCAGGAAATTCACACCTAATAGTCTGGGGTAATATGTCCCCCTGTGGCGATTTTAGTAGTATTCCCAATCCTACTCCTCTTATATTAGATGCACCATCAGTATATAATGTCCAGGATCCTGAGGATTCTCCTAATTGTTGAACTTCTAGGTCTACCTCATCCTGGATGTCACTATTAAAATCAGCCACAAAGTCAGCTAAAGCCTGAGATTTTATGGCATTCCTAGGTTCATATACTAAATCATAAGCACTCAACTTTACGGACCACTTAGCCATCCTGCCTGACATCTCTGGTTTCCTAAGCACATTCTTGACAGGATAATTTGTTTTAACATGAATCCTATGAGTCTCAAAATAATGTCTAAGTTTTGTTGATGCCATAACCAATGCTAGTATTAATTTTTCTAAGTGAGAATACCTAGTTTCAGCATCTAACAAACTTTTGCTAACATAATAAACAGGATATTGCTGACCTTCATGGTCCTTTACAAGGACGGCACTTACAGCGTTCCCTGATACCGCGAGGTATAGGGATAATGGTTCACCATTCTCAGGCTTCATCAGTAAAGGTGCGGTTGAAAGATATTGCTTTAACTCCTGTAGGGCCGCTTCATGCTTCTCACCCCACTCGAATTTTTTGTTCTTCTTCAGGATATCATAAAAATCTTTGCATTTCTCTGAGGATCTTGAGATAAATCTGTTTAATGCTGCCACTCGCCCCGTTAATCGTTGAACATCTTTCATATTTGAGGGTGATTTAATATCCAAGATGGCTTTAATCTGCTCCGGGCTTGCTTCTATTCCTCTTTTGGTCACCATATATCCTAGAAATTTTCCTGCCCCCACTCCAAAATGGCACTTAGCAGGATTCAGCTTCATATTATACTGATCCAGGATATCAAACGCTCCTTTAATATCCTGGAGGTGATCCTGAGCTCTTTTTGACTTTACTACCATATCGTCAATGTACACTTCCATGGTGTCCCCCAGTTTGTCTTTGAACATCATGTTTACCAATCTTTGGTATGTTGCACCTGCATTTTTCAAACCAAAAGGCATAGCTGTATAACAATAAATACCTGTTGGTGTCATGAAAGCAGTATCCTCCTGGTCAGAAGGCTCCATTTGGATCTGTTGAAATCCTGAGGATGCATCCATGAAAGTCAGCATTTCATGACCAGCAGTGGCATCTACCATTGCATCAATATGGGGAAGAGGAAATGGGTCTTTAGGACAAGCTTTATTCAAGTCTGTGTAATCCACACAGACTCTCCATTTTCCGTTCTTCTTCTGTACCACTACCACGTTTGCTAGCCACCTTGGGAATTTGACTTCTCTAATCATTTTGGACTTCAACAATCTTTCAACTTCTTCTTGAATAATTGTATTGCGTTCAGGAGCAAACTTTCTTCTTTTTTGTTGCACGGGCTTGAATGATTTATCAATTCCAAGCTTGTGAGTAATAATATCTTTGGATATGCCTGTCATATCCTCATGCTTCCATGCAAACGTCGACATCCTGCATTTTAAAAAGTTAATTAATTGTTCTTCAATATCCTGAGGGATATTGGTTCCCACGAGCACCGAAATATCGGGATTATCCTGGTTCAGGACAATTTTCTTCACATCCTGCTCCGGATCCTCCACAATATCCTGGGCCCGCGTCTTTAATTGCTATGCTGCACTAGGTTTAGTTGAGGATTTCATTGAGGATGAGTAGCATTCTTTCGCCTCCTGCTGATCGCTATCAACTTTAACAACTCCCCAGGGGGTAGGTATCTTGATGCATTGGTGATATGTTGATGGCACGGCTTTCATATCGTGAATCCACGGTCTTCCCAATATAATGTTATAGCAGGATAGAGAGTCCATTACACAGAAACGTTGTATCGAGTTGACTCCTTCAACGTACACCGGCAACTTTATCTCTCCTACTGTGTTTCTGGCCTCTCCACTGAACCCAACAAGCACGGTGGACTTCGAAGTGATATCCATTGGAGATACATTCATTCTTTTAAGCGTCTCTAGTTGGATTATGTTGACGGAGCTGCCATTATCAACCAATATCCTGCGTACAAAATGGTTAGCCACATATAACGTTATTACCAGAGCATCATGGTGAGGATCCTGGACAGTATCCCTGTCATCGGCATCAAATGTGATCACTTTGTCAGTTGTGAGTGTAGTCATCCTGACAGGTTTGTCTCCCCTTTCGGCCTTAGCTTCTTTTGCATGTCTCTTTGCTGCCGAATACGAAGTCCCACAAATGTCGGATCCTCCCGAAATGAAGTTGATTATCTTGGCATCCGCGGGAGGTGAGGCTGCTCGCTCAGGATCCTGACCCTTATTCTTCTTTCTTCCTAAGAGATCTTTCAGATATCCCTTGCTTAGAAGATAGCTTATCTCTTTCCTCAAAGCAATGCAATCCTCGGTCATATGTCCGAAATCTTAGTGGAAAGCACACCATTTTGATTTGTCTTTCCAATCTGCTTTTTGTTGATTCTTTCAAGGCCATCTTGCCTTGTCCCCTAGACCCTGCATGGCATACATCAATTCAGGAATGTTAACAGAAAAGCAATATTCTGATAATTCAGGATACTCTTAAGGATCCTCATCTTCGACAGCATTCACTCTCTTGTTCTCGTTTCTGCCATATGGCTTAGGCCGATACGACTTGAACGAGGATTCTGACTTCCTGTTAGTTGACTCATAAGTGTTGGATGAGTTCATCCTTTCTTGCATCTTTCTATCATCTTCCAACCGAATGTATCTTAGGGCCCTGTTCCGAGCTTCATCCAGGTTCCTGCATGGGTTCATTACAAGGTCTTGGTAAAATTGAGAATCTTTTTGCAACCCCATCTTGAAAGCTTGCACAGCTGTTGCAACATCAAGATGAGGAATGTCTAGCGATTCTCGGCTAAACTTGTTCACATAATCCCTAAGGGATTCCTGAGGCCCCTGCGTTATCCTGTAGAGATCACTTGTTAATTTTTCAAAGCTCCTACTACAAGAAAACTGACTATTGAATAAATTTACTAAATGAGCAAAAGATGTAATTGAATGTGGGGGAACATTCAAGAGCCACTTCAAAGCTGATCCTGTCAAGGTTGAACCAAAACCCTTGCACAAGCATGCTTCCTTGAGATCCGGAGGGATAGGGTTGATCTCCATCCTCTCCCTATACTGAGCAATATGCTCCTCAGGATCCGTCGTTCCGTCGTAAAGCTTCATGTTGGGGGTTTGGAACCTCTTTGGAATCTCAGCATCACAGATAGGATATGCAAAGCGAGATATCTTATGGCTATCTTGAGACACTTCCGGGATTGGCTGGACCACCCCGGGTACACTTGATATCATGTCCTTCAACTTTTGAAGTTCCCTGGTAAGTGCTGACGTCACACCTGTATCCTGCAAGGATCCACTATTGTTAGTAGCGTGAGTATTATTATTATTTAACATGTTACTCGTTGGAGGATTCTGCCCATATCCTGAAGCATATCCTGAGCTCCTTATGGTCGATATCCTGACCGAGGAGGGTATTTCAGGAGTATGATTCTGAGGAAGGCTGGGCACAATATTCCCCCTGTTATCCTCTGTATACACGGCTGAACTGAAGTTCAAAGCTCTGGGTTGTAATGGAGTGACAATATCCTCAGCGGATCTGCTCGAGCCAGACTTCAGGAGTTGTATTTCCCTTAAAAGCATTTGGTTTGTTTCCTGCTGCTGCCTCATTTGTTCCTGCACACTTCCAAACAAGGTTAAAATTTCGTCGTTAGATGCTAAAACGGGGGCAGATTCTTGAACAGTGCGAGTAGGGATAATATCCTGAGGTCGTGTAGAGGCTGGCATTCTTGGAGGAGGTGGTGGAAGCACCGAACCTGTAGTAGCAGAAGTCGTAGCAGACATAGTAGAGGAACTCATGTTTGATCGTGAGGCCATTGTGGACAATGTAGCAAAAAGTTTTGAAAATAAAAAACCGATTAGCGATTTAACAAAAATTTTTAGTAAAGAGAGCACCACTTGCCCCACGGTGGGCGCCAAATTGTTTTGGTCAAAAATTACCGAAGCAATTTAGTGATCAAATTAGTAATGTGAGGTAGTGTGCTAAAAAGTTTATGGAAAATATGCTTGTTGAGTTATTTAGAAAATCAATATTCTACATACGGCTCAGGATATTGAGCTGTATCTACGATCAAACAGTGAGCAAATAATAAGCAAAAAGTAAAGGAAATGACACGAGATGTACGAGGAAAGCCCTTGATCAATCTAGATCGCCGGCATAAAACCTCGGGAGCTGACAATCGCAGCTGCCTTGTTCTTCTTATTGCTTTAAACTTCAGGATACAGTGCAGGATATCAACCAGATCGCTAAGTGTTACAATGAATTCGTGTGAGAGTACAAATTGCGAAAGAACAAGTGTTAGTGTGTAGTGAGTGTGATTGCCGTGAAATTGTTGTGTCCTATTCGATCTGGTGTTCCTCCTATTTATAGTAACGAAATACAAACAAATATCCCTATAAATATGTGATGCTCCGAATATTCCATCACGAACGTTGTAGACCGAGTAATAAGGCTTCAACGTCTTTCTTTGAACGGTTTGGACCGAGTCTTCCGCAGAACAAGTCTTTGTGAACGTTGCTAGCTTCCAGCCCACGTACCTGCACGTAATCCGTTAGTGATCCTGAGGATACCATTCAGGATATTACCAATACCCTGAATCTGCACCCCGGATATGAACAGATATTATTTAATCAAGATATAAGCCAAGATATTTCTCAGGATATGAGCTCAGAAATTAGCCCACAACAGTTGCTACTATCATAAATCCTTGATTTCCTGCCGTATACTGGCAACTTACAACTAATTATGGATTTGTATGATCTTATTCATTGTTTCCAATATAACTTCCAGATCCTGATAAGTGGACTTCCCAAAGTCTCGTCCATCAAGCGGATGTTCTGATATTTCACCTATACAAGGTCTCCGAAGGAGCAGCCTTAATACTTACATATCAATTATTATAGAAAGCTTATCTTAAGGTGAAATGGTTATTCCAACCATTGCTTAGAACTAATCCCAAGGAATAGTTAATCCTTGCGTTAGTCGATCAAATCGACGATCCTGGGCAGCTAATGATAATTCTTAATTGTTGTCCAATTAGGGTTGCGGTAATCAAATGCATAAGCACAATGAACCGTCTTTCACACTTAACTATACCGAATTCTCCGGATATTGAGTCAGGCTATATGAATCTATATCTTAAAATTTACTTAATCAGGGTTTCGATTATTCCATGATCAACATGGAGTTCCTACCACACTCTAACCTTAAGAGGGATGTTAATCTTAACTCTACTTGCTTCTCAGAAGGTAAACAGGATAGTCTTAGAAGAAGATAATTATAACACACAGAGATGTCAGAGGTGTCTGTATTTTCAGGCTTGAGTTTATCTATCGATGTCGGTGTCAGATAAATGACACATTCTCTTTATAATGCAAGGATGTCCTAAGTGGAGATACTTATAGGACATTTTTATATTGGATATCTTCCTTGAATACTACTAGTCGACTTTAGCACAATATGACCATCGGGATATCTCAGGGGTTCCATGTATTAAACCTCCATGCTGATCAGACATGGAAATAATCTATGGGACACACTAGGATACGCCAATCCTCATATGACACTTTTATCAAACATAGTTTGGCATTCGTAGGCGATAGAAAAACAATGAGAAAAATAATTAAAATAACATATGTTGTCGTACTCTACGCAAAGAAAGAGTGCTCTTAGATTTTCGGAAGGATTCCTTGCCGATCTATAAGAATCAGTTACTATGGTTTCCTTGGTAGTTATACCTTGTGGATGATAAAAAATTTTTGCTAAGTTTATGGTTCATGAAGATTTATTATTGCCTGTATTAAAAACAGGACACTTAGCAGAAATTATCATTGATAAATGATAAGGAAGTTTATTGTACAAGTGCTTATATTTAATTAATAATGGAAGTTTCACAAACTAGGCACCTAGCTCAGTTGGCTAGGCGCGCGAAAGGGTGCGGCCTAGACCCAGGTTCGATTCCGGGGACGGCCAATTCCACCATTTTTGCGACTTATCGATTTCTTACAGGAACAGAAAATAGTTCTGGTAAATTTTCTACTTGTAAGTATTTACCTTACACTTAATATATATATTGTCCTTATGAAGAGTTTTAAAAACTTGTTATACTTATAGTTTATGAAGGATTTACTGGTATCCGAACCAAAATAAAACTCTTAGCATTTAAATTACTGATAAAATGCCAAGGAATGTACCTGATGTCATTATTTATGGGCTAGCTTAGGCATTTTAGGCGCTTTCAATCTTAGGCTTTACTTCCTTAGCCGCCTTTCCTTTGACAGATTCAGGGCACGTGGTCTTGATGTGGCCTTTCTCATAACAGCCAAAGCAGACTGCATCCTTCATGTACTGGCAGTTCAATGTTTTATGATCCCTCGATTTGCAGATCCCACAAGCCCTCGTCTGTGATTGGGGTTTTGGTTCGAACCTGCACTTCCCATAATGGCGCTTCTTGCAGGTCTTGCATACAGGTTTCTGGTTGGACTTTTGTATGTTCTTTTTCTTAGAACTCTGGGAGTTATTTTCCTCCCTTTTCCTCTTTAGTTCATCCCTTGCCTTAGAGGTATGAACCAGATCCTTCTCGTGAGTAAGGTCGTGTGGTCTTGGATGAGACTTTGAGCAATTAGCATTGGGCTCCTTGAACTTTTTCACGGCCTTCTTCACAGCTTTTCCAACAGCTGCGTCGATCATAGTTTGAAGGACATCGTTGGAAATTCTAAGGTTCACAATTGTAGTATCATTGGCATGCGTCGCATCATCCATAGCACGATCAACGGCTGCCTTATCTGAGTTTGCCATACTTGATATTGGTTCCTAACATTGATGAAACAATTACTTAACTGCAATCCGACAACCGCTATTCATCATCCTGGAAATTCATCATATACTATCCATGGTACCATTATACCATATAGGACGATATAACATAAACATTCTTAATGAACATTGTTTAGATATGTATACTTATTAATTTTTATTAGCCTAGGCCATAAAAGACCATCGAGGGCAATTAGGGTCTGGACCTAGTCCATCACCTTTTGACAGGGGATCGAAATGTCACATCTGTCTTTATTATATTGATGAAGTTGGATAGC
>JARYGA010016078.1:0-24735 GCA_030545235.1 Helianthus tuberosus
CAATGGTGATATATATGCGGATTAGACACCAAAAAAAAACACTCAACAAATGGCTACAATTTAAGGAATGTGTTTAGTGACGGCATCAGATTCCAAATTGATGGAGAAAGGTCTGGTGGCAAGAAAAGCTGCTTTTAGGAGGTTGTCAAGTGCTTTCGCTCGACGATTCCATTCTTGGGTGGTTGGTTTGGCCATTGTTCCTGTAACTCGAATCCTAGCCCGATATATCCCATTTTAATTATACACCATTGTGAACCTTACGCCTTTTTTACTCTCTGATCGAGGTTCTTGACATTGAAAAATCTTCGTAAACTAAATCACATGTGTATATGTTGACATTTAAGAGATATACAGTCAAGAAAATCAAGGGCAATGGTGATATATATGCGGATTAGACACCAAAAAAGCACTCAATAAATGGCTACAATTTAAGGAATGTGTTTAGTGACGGCATCAGATTCCTAATTGATGGAGAAATGTCTGGTTGTAAGAATAGCTGCTTCTAGGAGGTTGTCAAGTGTTTTCGCTCGATGATTCCATTCTTGGGTGGTTGGTTTGGCCATTGTTCCTGTAACTCGAATCCTAGCCCGATATATCCCATTTTAATCTTACACCATTGTGAACCTTACGCCTTTTTTACTCTCTGATTGAGGTTCTCGGCATTGAAAAATCTTCGTAAACTAAATCACACGTGTATATGTTGACATTTAAGAGATATACAGTCAAGAAAATCAAGGGCAATGGTGATATATATGCGGATTAGACACCAAAAAAAACACTTAACAAATGGCTACAATTTAAGGAATGTGTTTAGTGACGGAATCAGATTCCTAATTGATGGAGAAAGGTCTGGTGGCAAGAAAAGCTGCTTCTAGGAGGTCGTCAGGTGTTTTCGCTCGACGATTCCATTCTTGGGTGGTTGGTTTGGCCCTTGTTCCTGTAACCTGAATCCTAGCCCGTTATATCCCATTTTAATTTTACACCATTGTGAACCTTACGCCTTCTTTACTCTCTGATCGAGGTTCTCGGCATTGAAAAATCTTCGTAAACTAAATCACACGTGTATATGTTGATATTTAAGAGATATACAGTCAAGAAAATCAAGGGCAATGGTGATATATATGCGGATTAGACTCCAAAAAAAAACACTCAACAAATCGCTACAATTTAAGGAATGTGTTTAGTGACGGCATCAGATTCCTAACTGATGGAGAAAGGTCTGGTGGTAAGAAAAGCTGTTTCTAGGAGGTTATCAAGTGTTTTCTCTCGACGATTCCATTCTTGGGTGGTTGATTTGGCCCTTGTTCTAGTAACTCGAATCCTAGCCAGGTAAATCCCTTTTTAATTTTACACCATTGAGAACCTTACGCCCTTTTTACTCTCTGATAGAGGTTCTCGGCATTGAAAAATCTTCGTAAACTAAATCACACGTTTATATGTTGATATTTAAGGGATATACAGTCAAGAAAATCAAGGGCAATGGGGATATATATGCGGATTAGACACCAAAAAAAACACCTAACAAATGGCTACAATTTAAGGAATGTGTTTAGTGACGGCATCAGATTCCTAATTGATGGAGAAAGGTCTGGTGGTAAGAAAAGCTGCTTCTAGGAGGTTGTCAAGTGTTTTCGCTCGACGATTCCATTCTTGGGTGGTTGGTTTGGCCCTTGTTCCTGTAACTCGAATCCTAGCCCGGTATATCCCATTTTAATTTTACACCATTGTGAACCTTATGCCATTTTTACTCTCTGATCGAGGTTCTCGGCATTGAAAAATCTACGTAAACTAAATCACACGTGTATATGTTGATATTTAAGAGATATAGAGTCAAGAAAATCAAGGGCAACGGTGATATATATGCATATTAGACACCAAAAAAACACTAAAAAATGCTACAATTTAAGGAATGTGTTTAGTGAAGGCATCAGATTCCTAATTGATTGAGAAAGGTCTGGTGGCAAGAAAAGCTGCTTCTTGGAGGTTGTCAAGTGTTTTCGCTCGACCATTCCATTCTTGGGTGGTTGGTTTCGCCCTAGTTCCTGTAACTCGAATCCTAGCCCGGTATATCCCATTTTAATTTTACACCATTGTGAACCTTAAGTGTTTTTTACTCTCTGATCGAGGTTCTCGGCACTGAAAAATCTTCGTAAACTAAATCACACGTGTATATGTTGATATTTAAGAGATATACAGTCAAGAAAATCAAGGGCAATGGTGATATATATGCGGATTTGATACCAAAAAAAACACTCCACAAATGGCTACAATTTATGGAATGTGTTTAGTGACGGCATCAGATTCCTAATTGATGGAGAAAGGTCTGGTGGTAAGAAAAGCTGCTTCTAGGAGGTTGTCAAGTGTTTTCGCTCGACGATTCCATTCTTGGGTGGTTGGTTTGGCCCTTGTTCCGGTAACTCGAATCCTAGCCCGGTATATCCCATTTTAATTTTACACCATTGTGAACCTTATGCCATTTTTACTCTCTGATCGAGGTTCTCGGCATTGAAAAATCTACGTAAACTAAATCACACGTGTATATGTTGATATTTAAGAGATATAGAGTCAAGAAAATCAAGGGCAACGGTGATATATATGCAGATTAGACACCAAAAAAACACTAAAAAATGCTACAATTTAAGGAATGTGTTTAGTGAAGGCATCAGATTCCTAATTGATTGAGAAAGGTCTGGTGGCAAGAAAAGCTGCTTCTTGGAGGTTGTCAAGTGTTTTCGCTCGCCAATTCCATTCTTGGGTGTTGGTTTGGCCCTTGTTCCTGTAACTCGAATCCTAGCCCGGTATATCCCATTTTTATTTTACACCATTGTAAACCTTACGCCATTTTTAATCTCTGATCGAGGTTCTCGGAAATGAAAAATCTTCGTAAACTAAATCACACGTGTATATGTTGACATTTAAGAGATATACAGTCAAGAAGATCAAGGGCAATGGTGATATATATGCGGATTAGACACCAAAAAAAAAAATTACTCAACAAATGGCTACAATTTAAGGAATGTGTTTAGTGGCGGCATCAGATTCCTAATTTATGGAGAAAGGTCTGGTGGTAAGAAAAGCTGCTTCTAGGAGGTTGTCAAGTGTTTTCGCTCGACGATTCCATTCTTGGGTGGTTGGTTTGGCCCTTGTTCCTGTAACTCGAATCCTAGCCCGGTATATCCCATTTTAATCTTACACCATTGTGAACCTTACGCCTTTTTTACTCTCTGTTCGAGGTTCTCGGCAGTGAAAAATCTTCGTAAACAAAATCACACATGTATATGTTGATATTTAAGAGATATACAGTCAAGAAAATCAAGGGCAATGGTGATATATATGCGGATTAGACACCAAAAAAAAAAATTACTCAACAAATGGCTACAATTTAAGGAATGTGTTTAGTGACGGCATCAGATTCCGAATTGATGGAGAAAGGTCTGGTGGTAAGAAAAGCTGCTTCTAGGAGGTTGTCAAGTGTTTTCACTTGTCGATTCCATTCTTGGGTGGTTGGTTTGGCTCTTGTTCCTGTAACTCGAATCCTAGCCCGGTATATCCCATTTTAATTTTACCCCATTGTGAACCTTACGCCCTTTTTACTCTCTGATCGAGGTTCTCGGCATTGAAAAATTTTCGTAAACTAAATCACACGTGTATATGTTGACATTTAAGAGATATACAGTCAAGAAAATCAAGGGCAATGGTGATATATATGCGGATTAGACAACAAAAAAAACACTCAACAAATGGCTACAATTTAAGGAGTGTGTTTAGTGACGGCATCAGATTCCTAATTGATGGAGAAGGGTCTGGTGGTATGAAAAGCTGCTTCTAGGTGGTTGTCAAGTGTTTTCGCTCGACGATTCCATTCCTGGGCGGTTGGTTTGGCCCTTGTTCCTGTAACTCGAATCCTAGCAGGGTATATCCCATTTTAATCTTACACCATTGTGAACCTTACGCCTTTTTTACTCTCTGATCGAGGTTCTCGGCATTGAAAAATCTTCGTAAACTAAATCACACGTGTATATGTGGACATTTAAGAGATATACAGTCAAGAAAATCAAGGGCAATGATGATATATATGTGGATTAGACACCAAAAAAAAATCACTCAACAAATAGCTACAATTTAAGGAATGTGTTTAGTGACGGCATCAGATTCCTAATTGATGGAGAAAGGTCTGGTGGCAAGAAAAGCTGCTTCTAGGAGGTTGTCAAGTGTTTTCGCTCGATGATTCCATTCTTGGGTGGTTGGTTTGGCCCTTGTTCCTGTAACTCGAATCCTAGCCCGGTATATCCCACTTTATTTTTACACGATTGCGAACCTTACGCCTTTTTTACTCTCTGATCGAGGTTCTCGGCATTGAAAAATCATCGTAAAGTAATTCACACGTGTATATGTTGACATTTAAGAGATATACAGGCAAGAAAATCAAGGGCAATGGTGATATATATGCGGATTAGACACCAAAAAAAATCACTCAACAAATGGCTACAATTTAAGGAATGTGTTTAGTGACGGCATCAGATTCCTAATTGATGGAGAAAGGTCTGGTGGCAAGAAAAGCTGCTCCTAGGAGGTTGTCAAGTGTTTTCGCTCGACGATTCCATTCTTGGGTGGTTGGTTTGGCCCTTGTTCCTGTAACTCGAATCCTAGCCCGGTATATCCCATTTTAATTTTACACCATTGTGAACCTTACGCCTTTTTTACTCTCTGATCGAGGTTCTCGGCATTGAAAAATCTTCGTAAACTAAACCACACGTGTATATGTTGACATTTAAGAAATATACAGTCAAGAAAATCAAGGGTAATGGTGATACATATGCGAAATAGACACACAAAAAAAAAGACTCAACAAATGGCTACAATTTAAGGAATGTGTTTAGTGACGGCATCAGATTCCTAATTGATGGAGAAAGGTCTGGTGGCAAGAAAAGCTCCTTCTAGAAGGTTGTCAAGTGTTTTCACTCGATGATTCCATTCTTGGGTGGTTGGTTTGGCCCTTGTTCCTGTAACTCGAATCCTAGCCCGGTATATCCCATTTTAATTTTACACCATTGTGAACCTTACGCCTTTTTTACTCTCTGATCGAGGTTCTCGGCATTGAAAAATCTTCGTAAACTAAATTACACGTGTATATGTTGACATTTAAGAGATATACAGTCAAGAAAATCAAGGGCAGTGGTGATATATATGCGGATTAGGTACCAAAAAAAACACTCCACAAATGCTACAATTTATGGAATGTGTTTAGTGATGGCATCAGATTCCTAATTGATGGATAAAGGTCTGGTGGTAAGAAAAGCTGCTTCTAGGAGGTTGTCAAGTGTTTTCGCTCGATGATTCCATTCTTGGGTGGTTGGTTTGGCCCTTGTTCCTGTAACTCGAATCCTATCCCTGTATATCCCATTTTAATTTTACACCATTGTGAACCTTACACCTTTTTTACTCTCTGATCGAGGTTCTCGGCATTGAAAAATCTTCTTAAACTAAATCACACGTGTATATGTTGACATTTAAGAGATATACAGTCAAGAAAATCAAGGGCAATGGTGATATATATGCGTAGGGCTGTAAACGAGTCGAGCCGAGTCGAGCCAGGGTGGGGTCGAGCTCAAGCTCGAAATTAATTCAGGCGGCTAAACTTGGCTTGAGCTTTACGTCGGAGTTAAACGAGCCTAAGAACGAGCCAACGAGCCGAGCCATGGCCCGAGTCGAGCTTAGCTCGAGCCGGGCTTGGTTATAAAAATGAGCCAGCTTGGTTCATGTCATCTTAAATTGAGTTTTTTAGCTAGTTTTTCTCGAGCTTCTTTCGAGCGAGCTACGACCCGAGCTACGAGCCGCGAGCTTTATGAACAGCCCCATATATGCGGATTAGACACCAAAAAAAAACACTCAACAAATGGCTACAATTTAAGGGATGTGTTTAGTGACGGCATCATATTCCTAATTGATGGAGACAGGTCTGGTGGCAAGAAAAGTGCTTCTAAGAGGTTGTCAAGTGCTTTCGCTCGACGATTCCATTCTTGGGTGGTTGGTTTGGCTCTTGTTCCTGTAAGTCGAATCCTAGCCCGGTATATCCCATTTTAATTTTACACCATTGTGAACCTTACGCCTTTTTTACTCTCTGATCGAGGTTCTCGGCATTGAAAAATCTTCGTAAACTAAATTACACGTGTATATGTTGACATTTAAGAGATATACAGTCAAGAAAATCAAGGGCAGTGGTGATATATATGCGGATTAGATACTAAAAAAAACACTCCACAAATGGCTACAATTTATGGAATGTGTTTAGTGATGGCATCAGATTCCTAATTGATGGAGAAAGGTCTGGTGGTAAGAAAAGCTGCTTCTCGGAGGTTGTCAAGTGTTTTCGCTCGATGATTCAATTCTTGGGTGGTTGGTTTGGCCCTTGTTCCTGTAACTCGAATCCAATCCCTGTATATCCCATTTTAATTTTACACCATTGTGAACCTTACGCCTTTTTTATTCTCTGATCGAGGTTCTCGGCACTGAAAAATATTCGTAAACTAAATCACATGTGTATATGTCAATATTTAAGAGATATACAGTCAAGAAAATCAAGGGCAATGGTGATATATAAGCGGATTAGACACCAAAAAAAAGCACTCAACAAATGGCTACAATTTAAGGAATGTGTTTAGTGACGGCATCAGATTCCTAATTGATGGAGAAAGGTCTGGTGGCAAGAAAAGCTGCTTCTAGGAGGTTGTCAAGTGTTTTCACTCGATGATTCCATTCTTGGGTGGTTGGTTTGGCCCTTGTTCCTGTAACTCGAATCCTAGCCCGGTATATCCCATTTTAATTTTACACCATTTTGAACCTTACGCCTTTTTTACTCTCTGATCGAGGTTCTCGGCATTGAAAATCTTCGTAAACTAAATTACACGTGTATATGTTGACATTTAGGAGATATACAGTCAAGAAAATCAAGGGCAGTGGTGATATATATGCGGATTAGATACCAAAAAAAACACTCCACAAATGGCTACAATTTATGGAATGTGTTTAGTGATGGCATCAGATTCCTAATTGATGGAGAAAGGTCTGGTGGTAAGAAAAGCTGCTTCTAGGAGGTTGTCAAGTGTTTTCGCTCGATGATTCCATTCTTGGGTGGTTGGTTTGGCCCTTGTTCCTGTAACTCGAATCCTATCCCTGTATATCCCATTTTAATTTTACACCATTGTGAACCTTACGCCTTTTTTACTCTCTGATCGAGGTTCTCGGCATTGAAAAATCTTCGTAAACTAAATTACACGTGTATATGTTGACATTTAAGAGATATACAGTCAAGAAAATCAAGGGCAGTGGTGATATATATGCGGATTAGATACCAAAAAAAACACTCCACAAATGGCTACAATTTATGGAATGTGTTTAGTGATGGCATCAGATTCCTAATTGATGGAGAAAGGTCTGGTGGTAAGAAAAGCTGCTTCTCGGAGGTTGTCAAGTGTTTTCGCTCGATGATTCCATTCTTGGGTGGTTGGTTTGGCCCTTGTTCCTGTAACTCGAATCCTATCCCTGTATATCCCATTTTAATTTTACACCATTGTGAACCTTACGCCTTTTTTACTCTCTGATCGAGGTTCTCGGCACTGAAAAATATTCGTAAACTAAATCACATGTGTATATGTCGATATTTAAGAGATATACAGTCAAGAAAATCAAGGGCAATGGTGATATATAAGCGGATTAGACACCAAAAAAAAGCACTCAACAAATGGCTACAATTTAAGGAATGTGTTTAGTGACGGCATCAGATTCCTAATTGATGGAGAAAGGTCTGGTGGCAAGAAAAGCTGCTTCTAGGAGGTTGTCAAGTGTTTTCACTCGATGATTCCATTCTTGGGTGGTTGGTTTGGCCCTTGTTCCTGTAACTCGAATCCTAGCCCGGTATATCCCATTTTAATTTTACACCATTTTGAAACTTACGCCTTTTTTACTCTCTGGTCGAGGTTCTCGGCATTGAAAAATCTTCGTAAACTAAATTACACGTGTATATGTTGACATTTAAGAGATATACAGTCAAGAAAATCAAGGGCAGTGGTGATATATATGCGGATTAGATACCAAAAAAAACACTCCACAAATGGCTACAATTTATGGAATGTGTTTAGTGATGGCATCAGATTCCTAATTGATGGAGAAAGGTCTGGTGGTAAGAAAAGCTGCTTCTAGGAGGTTGTCAAGTGTTTTCGCTCGATGATTCCATTCTTGGGTGGTTGGTTTGGCCCTTGTTCCTGTAACTCGAATCCTATCCCTGTATATCCCATTTTAATTTTACACCATTGTGAACCTTACGCCTCTTTTACTCTCTGATCGAGGTTCTCGGCATTGAAAAATCTTCGTAAACTAAATCACACGTGTGTATGTTGACATTTAAGAGATATACAGTCAAGAAAATCAAGGGCAATGGTGATATATATGCGGCTTAGACACCAAAAAAAACACTCAACAAATGGCTACAATTTAAGGAATGTGTTTAGTGACGGCATCAGATTCCTAATTGATGGAGAAAGGTCTGGTGGCAAGAAAAGCTGCTTCTAGGAGGTTGTCAAGTGTTTTCACTCGATGATTCCATTCTTGGGTGGTTGGTTTGGCCCTTGTTCCTGTAACTCGAATCCTAGCCCGGTATATCCCATTTTAATTTTACACCATTTTGAACCTTACGCCTTTTTTACTCTCTGATCGAGGTTCTCGGCATTGAAAATCTTCGTAAACTAAATTACACGTGTATATGTTGACATTTAGGAGATATACAGTCAAGAAAATCAAGGGCAGTGGTGATATATATGCGGATTAGATACCAAAAAAAACACTCCACAAATGGCTACAATTTATGGAATGTGTTTAGTGATGGCATCAGATTCCTAATTGATGGAGAAAGGTCTGGTGGTAAGAAAAGCTGCTTCTAGGAGGTTGTCAAGTGTTTTCGCTCGATGATTCCATTCTTGGGTGGTTGGTTTGGCCCTTGTTCCTGTAACTCGAATCCTATCCCTGTATATCCCATTTTAATTTTACACCATTGTGAACGTTACGCCTTTTTTACTCTCTGATCGAGGTTCTCGGCATTGAAAAATCTTCGTAAACTAAATTACACGTGTATATGTTGACATTTAAGAGATATACAGTCAAGAAAATCAAGGGCAGTGGTGATATATATGCGGATTAGATACCAAAAAAAAACACTCCACAAATGGCTACAATTTATGGAATGTGTTTAGTGATGGCATCAGATTCCTAATTGATGGAGAAAGGTCTGGTGGTAAGAAAAGCTGCTTCTCGGAGGTTGTCAAGTGTTTTCGCTCGATGATTCCATTCTTGGGTGGTTGGTTTGGCCCTTGTTCCTGTAACTCGAATCCTATCCCTGTATATCCCATTTTAATTTTACACCATTGTGAACCTTACACCTTTTTTACTCTCTGATCGAGGTTCTCGGCATTGAAAAATCTTCTTAAACTAAATCACACGTGTATATGTTGACATTTAAGAGATATACAGTCAAGAAAATCAAGGGCAATGGTGATATATATGCGTAGGGCTGTAAACGAGTCGAGCCGAGTCGAGCCAGGGTGGGGTCGAGCTCAAGCTCGAAATTAATTCAGGCGGCTAAACTTGGCTTGAGCTTTACGTCGGAGTTAAACGAGCCTAAGAACGAGCCAACGAGCCGAGCCATGGCCCGAGTCGAGCTTAGCTCGAGCCGGGCTTGGTTATAAAAATGAGCCAGCTTGGTTCATGTCATCTTAAATTGAGTTTTTTAGCTAGTTTTTCTCGAGCTTCTTTCGAGCGAGCTACGACCCGAGCTACGAGCCGCGAGCTTTATGAACAGCCCTATATATGCGGATTAGACACCAAAAAAAAACACTCAACAAATGGCTACAATTTAAGGGATGTGTTTAGTGACGGCATCATATTCCTAATTGATGGAGACAGGTCTGGTGGCAAGAAAAGTGCTTCTAAGAGGTTGTCAAGTGCTTTCGCTCGACGATTCCATTCTTGGGTGGTTGGTTTGGCTCTTGTTCCTGTAAGTCGAATCCTAGCCCGGTATATCCCATTTTAATTTTACACCATTGTGAACCTTACGCCTTTTTTACTCTCTGATCGAGGTTCTCGGCATTGAAAAATCTTCGTAAACTAAATTACACGTGTATATGTTGACATTTAAGAGATATACAGTCAAGAAAATCAAGGGCAGTGGTGATATATATGCGGATTAGATACCAAAAAAAACACTCCACAAATGGCTACAATTTATGGAATGTGTTTAGTGATGGCATCAGATTCCTAATTGATGGAGAAAGGTCTGGTGGTAAGAAAAGCTGCTTCTCGGAGGTTGTCAAGTGTTTTCGCTCGATGATTCAATTCTTGGGTGGTTGGTTTGGCCCTTGTTCCTGTAACTCGAATCCAATCCCTGTATATCCCATTTTAATTTTACACCATTGTGAACCTTACGCCTTTTTTATTCTCTGATCGAGGTTCTCGGCACTGAAAAATATTCGTAAACTAAATCACATGTGTATATGTCAATATTTAAGAGATATACAGTCAAGAAAATCAAGGGCAATGGTGATATATAAGCGGATTAGACACCAAAAAAAAGCACTCAACAAATGGCTACAATTTAAGGAATGTGTTTAGTGACGGCATCAGATTCCTAATTGATGGAGAAAGGTCTGGTGGCAAGAAAAGCTGCTTCTAGGAGGTTGTCAAGTGTTTTCACTCGATGATTCCATTCTTGGGTGGTTGGTTTGGCCCTTGTTCCTGTAACTCGAATCCTAGCCCGGTATATCCCATTTTAATTTTACACCATTTTGAACCTTACGCCTTTTTTACTCTCTGATCGAGGTTCTCGGCATTGAAAATCTTCGTAAACTAAATTACACGTGTATATGTTGACATTTAGGAGATATACAGTCAAGAAAATCAAGGGCAGTGGTGATATATATGCGGATTAGATACAAAAAAAAACACTCCACAAATGGCTACAATTTATGGAATGTGTTTAGTGATGGCATCAGATTCCTAATTGATGGAGAAAGGTCTGGTGGTAAGAAAAGCTGCTTCTAGGAGGTTGTCAAGTGTTTTCGCTCGATGATTCCATTCTTGGGTGGTTGGTTTAGCCCTTGTTCCTGTAACTCGAATCCTATCCCTGTATATCCCATTTTAATTTTACACCATTGTGAACCTTACGCCTTTTTTACTCTCTGATCGAGGTTCTCGGCATTGAAAAATCTTCGTAAACTAAATTACACGTGTATATGTTGACATTTAAGAGATATACAGTCAAGAAAATCAAGGGCAGTGGTGATATATATGCGGATTAGATACCAAAAAAAAACACTCCACAAATGGCTACAATTTATGGAATGTGTTTAGTGATGGCATCAGATTCCTAATTGATGGAGAAAGGTCTGGTGGTAAGAAAAGCTGCTTCTCGGAGGTTGTCAAGTGTTTTCGCTCGATGATTCCATTCTTGGGTGGTTGGTTTGGCCCTTGTTCCTGTAACTCGAATCATATCCCTGTATATCCCATTTTAATTTTACACCATTGTGAACCTTACGCCTTTTTTACTCTCTGATCGAGGTTCTCGGCACTGAAAAATATTCGTAAACTAAATCACATGTGTATATGTCGATATTTAAGAGATATACAGTCAAGAAAATCAAGGGCAATGGTGATATATAAGCGGATTAGACACCAAAAAAAAGCACTCAACAAATGGCTACAATTTAAGGAATGTGTTTAGTGACGGCATCAGATTCCTAATTGATGGAGAAAGGTCTGGTGGCAAGAAAAGCTGCTTCTAGGAGGTTGTCAAGTGTTTTCACTCGATGATTCCATTCTTGGGTGGTTGGTTTGGCCCTTGTTCCTGTAACTCGAATCCTAGCCCGGTATATCCCATTTTAATTTTACACCATTTTGAAACTTACGCCTTTTTTACTCTCTGGTCGAGGTTCTCGGCATTGAAAAATCTTCGTAAACTAAATTACACGTGTATATGTTGACATTTAAGAGATATACAGTCAAGAAAATCAAGGGCAGTGGTGATATATATGCGGATTAGATACCAAAAAAAACACTCCACAAATGGCTACAATTTATGGAATGTGTTTAGTGATGGCATCAGATTCCTAATTGATGGAGAAAGGTCTGGTGGTAAGAAAAGCTGCTTCTAGGAGGTTGTCAAGTGTTTTCGCTCGATGATTCCATTCTTGGGTGGTTGGTTTGGCCCTTGTTCCTGTAACTCGAATCCTATCCCTGTATATCCCATTTTAATTTTACACCATTGTGAACCTTACGCCTTTTTTACTCTCTGATCGAGGTTCTCGGCATTGAAAAATCTTCGTAAACTAAATCACACGTGTGTATGTTGACATTTAAGAGATATACAGTCAAGAAAATCAAGGGCAATGGTGATATATATGCGGCTTAGACACCAAAAAAAACACTCAACAAATGGCTACAATTTAAGGAATGTGTTTAGTGACGGCATCAGATTCCTAATTGATGGAGAAAGGTCTGGTGGCAAGAAAAGCTGCTTCTAGGAGGTTGTCAAGTGTTTTCACTCGATGATTCCATTCTTGGGTGGTTGGTTTGGCCCTTGTTCCTGTAACTCGAATCCTAGCCCGGTATATCCCATTTTAATTTTACACCATTTTGAACCTTACGCCTTTTTTACTCTCTGATCGAGGTTCTCGGCATTGAAAATCTTCGTAAACTAAATTACACGTGTATATGTTGACATTTAGGAGATATACAGTCAAGAAAATCAAGGGCAGTGGTGATATATATGCGGATTAGATACCAAAAAAAACACTCCACAAATGGCTACAATTTATGGAATGTGTTTAGTGATGGCATCAGATTCCTAATTGATGGAGAAAGGTCTGGTGGTAAGAAAAGCTGCTTCTAGGAGGTTGTCAAGTGTTTTCGCTCGATGATTCCATTCTTGGGTGGTTGGTTTGGCCCTTGTTCCTGTAACTCGAATCCTATCCCTGTATATCCCATTTTAATTTTACACCATTGTGAACCTTACGCCTTTTTTACTCTCTGATCGAGGTTCTCGGCATTGAAAAATCTTCGTAAACTAAATTACACGTGTATATGTTGACATTTAAGAGATATACAGTCAAGAAAATCAAGGGCAGTGGTGATATATATGCGGATTAGATACCAAAAAAAAACACTCCACAAATGGCTACAATTTATGGAATGTGTTTAGTGATGGCATCAGATTCCTAATTGATGGAGAAAGGTCTGGTGGTAAGAAAAGCTGCTTCTCGGAGGTTGTCAAGTGTTTTCGCTCGATGATTCCATTCTTGGGTGGTTGGTTTGGCCCTTGTTCCTGTAACTCGAATCCTATCCCTGTATATCCCATTTTAATTTTACACCATTGTGAACCTTACACCTTTTTTACTCTCTGATCGAGGTTCTCGGCATTGAAAAATCTTCTTAAACTAAATCACACGTGTATATGTTGACATTTAAGAGATATACAGTCAAGAAAATCAAGGGCAATGGTGATATATATGCGTAGGGCTGTAAACGAGTCGAGCCGAGTCGAGCCAGGGTGGGGTCGAGCTCAAGCTCGAAATTAATTCAGGCGGCTAAACTTGGCTTGAGCTTTACGTCGGAGTTAAACGAGCCTAAGAACGAGCCAACGAGCCGAGCCATGGCCCGAGTCGAGCTTAGCTCGAGCCGGGCTTGGTTATAAAAATGAGCCAGCTTGGTTCATGTCATCTTAAATTGAGTTTTTTAGCTAGTTTTTCTCGAGCTTCTTTCGAGCGAGCTACGACCCGAGCTACGAGCCGCGAGCTTTATGAACAGCCCTATATATGCGGATTAGACACCAAAAAAAAACACTCAACAAATGGCTACAATTTAAGGGATGTGTTTAGTGACGGCATCATATTCCTAATTGATGGAGACAGGTCTGGTGGCAAGAAAAGTGCTTCTAAGAGGTTGTCAAGTGCTTTCGCTCGACGATTCCATTCTTGGGTGGTTGGTTTGGCTCTTGTTCCTGTAAGTCGAATCCTAGCCCGGTATATCCCATTTTAATTTTACACCATTGTGAACCTTACGCCTTTTTTACTCTCTGATCGAGGTTCTCGGCATTGAAAAATCTTCGTAAACTAAATTACACGTGTATATGTTGACATTTAAGAGATATACAGTCAAGAAAATCAAGGGCAGTGGTGATATATATGCGGATTAGATACCAAAAAAAACACTCCACAAATGGCTACAATTTATGGAATGTGTTTAGTGATGGCATCAGATTCCTAATTGATGGAGAAAGGTCTGGTGGTAAGAAAAGCTGCTTCTCGGAGGTTGTCAAGTGTTTTCGCTCGATGATTCAATTCTTGGGTGGTTGGTTTGGCCCTTGTTCCTGTAACTCGAATCCAATCCCTGTATATCCCATTTTAATTTTACACCATTGTGAACCTTACGCCTTTTTTATTCTCTGATCGAGGTTCTCGGCACTGAAAAATATTCGTAAACTAAATCACATGTGTATATGTCAATATTTAAGAGATATACAGTCAAGAAAATCAAGGGCAATGGTGATATATAAGCGGATTAGACACCAAAAAAAAGCACTCAACAAATGGCTACAATTTAAGGAATGTGTTTAGTGACGGCATCAGATTCCTAATTGATGGAGAAAGGTCTGGTGGCAAGAAAAGCTGCTTCTAGGAGGTTGTCAAGTGTTTTCACTCGATGATTCCATTCTTGGGTGGTTGGTTTGGCCCTTGTTCCTGTAACTCGAATCCTAGCCCGGTATATCCCATTTTAATTTTACACCATTTTGAACCTTACGCCTTTTTTACTCTCTGATCGAGGTTCTCGGCATTGAAAATCTTCGTAAACTAAATTACACGTGTATATGTTGACATTTAGGAGATATACAGTCAAGAAAATCAAGGGCAGTGGTGATATATATGCGGATTAGATACAAAAAAAAAACACTCCACAAATGGCTACAATTTATGGAATGTGTTTAGTGATGGCATCAGATTCCTAATTGATGGAGAAAGGTCTGGTGGTAAGAAAAGCTGCTTCTAGGAGGTTGTCAAGTGTTTTCGCTCGATGATTCCATTCTTGGGTGGTTGGTTTAGCCCTTGTTCCTGTAACTCGAATCCTATCCCTGTATATCCCATTTTAATTTTACACCATTGTGAACCTTACGCCTTTTTTACTCTCTGATCGAGGTTCTCGGCATTGAAAAATCTTCGTAAACTAAATTACACGTGTATATGTTGACATTTAAGAGATATACAGTCAAGAAAATCAAGGGCAGTGGTGATATATATGCGGATTAGATACCAAAAAAAAACACTCCACAAATGGCTACAATTTATGGAATGTGTTTAGTGATGGCATCAGATTCCTAATTGATGGAGAAAGGTCTGGTGGTAAGAAAAGCTGCTTCTCGGAGGTTGTCAAGTGTTTTCGCTCGATGATTCCATTCTTGGGTGGTTGGTTTGGCCCTTGTTCCTGTAACTCGAATCATATCCCTGTATATCCCATTTTAATTTTACACCATTGTGAACCTTACGCCTTTTTTACTCTCTGATCGAGGTTCTCGGCACTGAAAAATATTCGTAAACTAAATCACATGTGTATATGTCGATATTTAAGAGATATACAGTCAAGAAAATCAAGGGCAATGGTGATATATAAGCGGATTAGACACCAAAAAAAAGCACTCAACAAATGGCTACAATTTAAGGAATGTGTTTAGTGACGGCATCAGATTCCTAATTGATGGAGAAAGGTCTGGTGGCAAGAAAAGCTGCTTCTAGGAGGTTGTCAAGTGTTTTCACTCGATGATTCCATTCTTGGGTGGTTGGTTTGGCCCTTGTTCCTGTAACTCGAATCCTAGCCCGGTATATCCCATTTTAATTTTACACCATTTTGAAACTTACGCCTTTTTTACTCTCTGGTCGAGGTTCTCGGCATTGAAAAATCTTCGTAAACTAAATTACACGTGTATATGTTGACATTTAAGAGATATACAGTCAAGAAAATCAAGGGCAGTGGTGATATATATGCGGATTAGATACCAAAAAAAACACTCCACAAATGGCTACAATTTATGGAATGTGTTTAGTGATGGCATCAGATTCCTAATTGATGGAGAAAGGTCTGGTGGTAAGAAAAGCTGCTTCTAGGAGGTTGTCAAGTGTTTTCGCTCGATGATTCCATTCTTGGGTGGTTGGTTTGGCCCTTGTTCCTGTAACTCGAATCCTATCCCTGTAT
Organism: Helianthus tuberosus; assembly: GCA_030545235.1. NCBI lineage: Eukaryota > Viridiplantae > Streptophyta > Magnoliopsida > Asterales > Asteraceae > Helianthus > Helianthus tuberosus. The sequence goes on from JARYGA010016078.1 coordinate 16,285, forward strand.
ATCCCATTTTAATTTTACACCATTGTGAACCTTACGCCTTTTTTACTCTCTGATCGAGGTTCTCGGCATTGAAAAATCTTCGTAAACTAAATCACACGTGTGTATGTTGACATTTAAGAGATATACAGTCAAGAAAATCAAGGGCAATGGTGATATATATGCGGCTTAGACACCAAAAAAAACACTCAACAAATGGCTACAATTTAAGGAATGTGTTTAGTGACGGCATCAGATTCCTAATTGATGGAGAAAGGTCTGGTGGCAAGAAAAGCTGCTTCTAGGAGGTTGTCAAGTGTTTTCACTCGATGATTCCATTCTTGGGTGGTTGGTTTGGCCCTTGTTCCTGTAACTCGAATCCTAGCCCGGTATATCCCATTTTAATTTTACACCATTTTGAACCTTACGCCTTTTTTACTCTCTGATCGAGGTTCTCGGCATTGAAAATCTTCGTAAACTAAATTACACGTGTATATGTTGACATTTAGGAGATATACAGTCAAGAAAATCAAGGGCAGTGGTGATATATATGCGGATTAGATACCAAAAAAAACACTCCACAAATGGCTACAATTTATGGAATGTGTTTAGTGATGGCATCAGATTCCTAATTGATGGAGAAAGGTCTGGTGGTAAGAAAAGCTGCTTCTAGGAGGTTGTCAAGTGTTTTCGCTCGATGATTCCATTCTTGGGTGGTTGGTTTGGCCCTTGTTCCTGTAACTCGAATCCTATCCCTGTATATCCCATTTTAATTTTACACCATTGTGAACCTTACGCCTTTTTTACTCTCTGATCGAGGTTCTCGGCATTGAAAAATCTTCGTAAACTAAATTACACGTGTATATGTTGACATTTAAGAGATATACAGTCAAGAAAATCAAGGGCAGTGGTGATATATATGCGGATTAGATACCAAAAAAAAACACTCCACAAATGGCTACAATTTATGGAATGTGTTTAGTGATGGCATCAGATTCCTAATTGATGGAGAAAGGTCTGGTGGTAAGAAAAGCTGCTTCTCGGAGGTTGTCAAGTGTTTTCGCTCGATGATTCCATTCTTGGGTGGTTGGTTTGGCCCTTGTTCCTGTAACTCGAATCCTATCCCTGTATATCCCATTTTAATTTTACACCATTGTGAACCTTACGCCTTTTTTACTCTCTGATCGAGGTTCTCGGCACTGAAAAATATTCGTAAACTAAATCACATGTGTATATGTCGATATTTAAGAGATATACAGTCAAGAAAATCAAGGGCAATGGTGATATATAAGCGGATTAGACACCAAAAAAAAGCACTCAACAAATGGCTACAATTTAAGGAATGTGTTTAGTGACGGCATCAGATTCCTAATTGATGGAGAAAGGTCTGGTGGCAAGAAAAGCTGCTTCTAGGAGGTTGTCAAGTGTTTTCACTCGATGATTCCATTCTTGGGTGGTTGGTTTGGCCCTTGTTCCTGTAACTCGAATCCTAGCCCGGTATATCCCATTTTAATTTTACACCATTTTGAAACTTACGCCTTTTTTACTCTCTGATCGAGGTTCTCGGCATTGAAAAATCTTCGTAAACTAAATTACACGTGTATATGTTGACATTTAAGAGATATACAGTCAAGAAAATCAAGGGCAGTGGTGATATATATGCGGATTAGATACCAAAAAAAACACTCCAGAAATGGCTACAATTTATGGAATGTGTTTAGTGATGGCATCAGATTCCTAATTGATGGAGAAAGGTCTGGTGGTAAGAAAAGCTGCTTCTAGGAGGTTGTCAAGTGTTTTCGCTCGATGATTCCATTCTTGGGTGGTTGGTTTGGCCCTTGTTCCTGTAACTCGAATCCTATCCCCGTATATCCCATTTTAATTTTACACCATTGTGAACCTTACGCCTTTTTTACTCTCTGATCGAGGTTCTCGTCATTGAAAAATCTTCTTAAACTAAATCACACGTGTATATGTTGACATTTAAGAGATATACAGTCAAGAAAATCAAGGGCAATGGTGATATATATGCGGATTAGACACCAAAAAAAACACTCAACAAATGGCTACAATTTAAGGAATGTGTTTAGTGATGGCATCAGATTCCTAATTGATGGAGAAAGGTCTGGTGGTAAGAAAAGCTGCTTCTCGGAGGTTGTCAAGTGTTTTCGCTCGATGATTCCACTCTTGGGTGGTTGGTTTGGCCCTTATTCCTGTAACTCGAATCCTAGCCCGGTATATCCCATTTTATTCTTACACCATTGTGAACCTTACGCCTTTTTTACTCGCTGATCGAGGTTCTCGGCACTGAAAAATATTCGTAAACTAAATCACACGTGTATATGTCGATATTTAAGAGATATACAGTCAAGAAAATCAAGGGCAATGGTGATATATAAGCGGATTAGACACCAAAAAAAAGCACTCAACAAATGGCTACAATTTAAGGAATGTGTTTAGTGACGGCATCAGATTCCTAATTGATGGAGTAAGGTCTGGTGGCAAGAAAAGCTGCTTCTAGGAGGTTGTCAAGTGTTTTCACTCGATGATTCCATTCTTGGGTGGTTGGTTTGGCCCTTGTTCCTGTAACTCGAATCCTAGCCCGGTATATCCCATTTTAATTTTACACCATTGTGAACCTTACGCCTTTTTTACTCTCTGATCGAGGTTCTCGGCATTGAAAAATCTTCGTAAACTAAATCACACGTGTGTATGTTGACATTTAAGAGATATACAGTCAAGAAAATCAAGGGCAATGGTGATATATATGCGGCTTAGACACCAAAAAAAACACTCAACAAATGGCTACAATTTAAGGAATGTGTTTAGTGACGGCATCAGATTCCTAATTGATGGAGAAAGGTCTGGTGGCAAGAAAAGCTGCTTCTAGGAGGTTGTCAAGTGTTTTCACTCGATGATTCCATTCTTGGGTGGTTGGTTTGGCCCTTGTTCCTGTAACTCGAATCCTAGCCCGGTATATCCCATTTTAATTTTACACCATTTTGAACCTTACGCCTTTTTTACTCTCTGATCGAGGTTCTCGGCATTGAAAATCTTCGTAAACTAAATTACATGTGTATATGTTGACATTTAGGAGATATACAGTCAAGAAAATCAAGGGCAGTGGTGATATATATGCGGATTAGATACCAAAAAAAACAATCCACAAATGGCTACAATTTATGGAATGTGTTTAGTGATGGCATCAGATTCCTAATTGATGGAGAAAGGTCTGGTGGTAAGAAAAGCTGCTTCTAGGAGGTTGTCAAGTGTTTTCGCTCGATGATTCCATTCTTGGGTGGTTGGTTTGGCCCTTGTTCCTGTAACTCGAATCCTATCCCTGTATATCCCATTTTATTTTTACACCATTGTGAACCTTACGCCTTTTTTACTCTCTGATCGAGGTTCTCGGCATTGAAAAATCTTCGTAAACTAAATTACACGTGTATATGTTGACATTTAAGAGATATACAGTCAAGAAAATCAAGGGCAGTGGTGATATATATGCGGATTAGATACCAAAAAAAAACACTCCACAAATGGCTACAATTTATGGAATGTGTTTAGTGATGGCATCAGATTCCTAATTGATGGAGAAAGGTCTGGTGGTAAGAAAAGCTGCTTCTCGGAGGTTGTCAAGTGTTTTCGCTCGATGATTCCATTCTTGGGTGGTTGGTTTGGCCCTTGTTCCTGTAACTCGAATCCTATCCCTGTATATCCCATTTTAATTTTACACCATTGTGAACCTTACGCCTTTTTTACTCTCTGATCGAGGTTCTCGGCACTGAAAAATATTCGTAAACTAAATCACATGTGTATATGTCGATATTTAAGAGATATACAGTCAAGAAAATCAAGGGCAATGGTGATATATAAGCGGATTAGACACCAAAAAAAAGCACTCAACAAATGGCTACAATTTAAGGAATGTGTTTAGTGACGGCATCAGATTCCTAATTGATGGAGAAAGGTCTGGTGGCAAGAAAAGCTGCTTCTAGGAGGTTGTCAAGTGTTTTCACTCGATGATTCCATTCTTGGGTGGTTGGTTTGGCCCTTGTTCCTGTAACTCGAATCCTAGCCCGGTATATCCCATTTTAATTTTACACCATTTTGAAACTTACGCCTTTTTTACTCTCTGATCGAGGTTCTCGGCATTGAAAAATCTTCGTAAACTAAATTACACGTGTATATGTTGACATTTAAGAGATATACAGTCAAGAAAATCAAGGGCAGTGGTGATATATATGCGGATTAGATACCAAAAAAAACACTCCACAAATGGCTACAATTTATGGAATGTGTTTAGTGATGGCATCAGATTCCTAATTGATGGAGAAAGGTCTGGTGGTAAGAAAAGCTGCTTCTAGGAGGTTGTCAAGTGTTTTCGCTCGATGATTCCATTCTTGGGTGGTTGGTTTGGCCCTTGTTCCTGTAACTCGAATCCTATCCCCGTATATCCCATTTTAATTTTACACCATTGTGAACCTTACGCCTTTTTTACTCTCTGATCGAGGTTCTCGTCATTGAAAAATCTTCTTAAACTAAATCACACGTGTATATGTTGACATTTAAGAGATATACAGTCAAGAAAATCAAGGGCAATGGTGATATATATGCGGATTAGACACCAAAAAAAAACACTCAACAAATGGCTACAATTTAAGGAATGTGTTTAGTGATGGCATCAGATTCCTAATTGATGGAGAAAGGTCTGGTGGTAAGAAAAGCTGCTTCTCGGAGGTTGTCAAGTGTTTTCGCTCGATGATTCCACTCTTGGGTGGTTGGTTTGGCCCTTATTCCTGTAACTCGAATCCTAGCCCGGTATATCCCATTTTATTCTTACACCATTGTGAACCTTACGCCTTTTTTACTCGCTGATCGAGGTTCTCGGCACTGAAAAATATTCGTAAACTAAATCACACGTGTATATGTCGATATTTAAGAGATATACAGTCAAGAAAATCAAGGGCAATGGTGATATATAAGCGGATTAGACACCAAAAAAAAGCACTCAACAAATGGCTACAATTTAAGGAATGTGTTTAGTGACGGCATCAGATTCCTAATTGATGGAGTAAGGTCTGGTGGCAAGAAAAGCTGCTTCTAGGAGGTTGTCAAGTGTTTTCACTCGATGATTCCATTCTTGGGTGGTTGGTTTGGCCCTTGTTCCTGTAACTCGAATCCTAGCCCGGTATATCCCATTTTAATTTTACACCATTGTGAACCTTACGCCTTTTTTACTCTCTGATCGAGGTTCTCGGCATTGAAAAATCTTCGTAAACTAAATTACACGTGTATATGTTGACATTAAAGAGATATACAGTCAAGAAAATCAAGGGCAGTGGTGATATATATTCGGATTAGATACCAAAAAAAACACTCCACAAATGGCTACAATTTATGGAATGTGTTTAGTGATGGCACCAGATTCCTAATTGATGGAGAAAGGTCTGGTGGTAAGAAAAGCTGCTTCTAGGAGGTTGTCAAGTGTTTTCGCTCGATGATTCCATTCTTGGGTGGTTGGTTTGGCCCTTGTTCCTGTAACTCGAATCCTATCCCTGTATATCCCATTTTAATTTTACACCATTGTGAACCTTACGCCTTTTTTACTCTCTGATCGAGGTTCTCGGCATTGAAAAATCTTCTTAAACTAAATCACACGTGTATATGTTGACATTTAAGAGATATACAGTCAAGAAAATCAAGGGCAATGGTGATATATATGCGGATTAGACACCAAAAAAAAACACTCAACAAATGGCTACAATTTAAGGAATGTGTTTAGTGACGGCATCATATTCCTAATTGATGGAGAAAGGTCTGGTGGCAAGAAAAGTGCTTCTAGGAGGTTGTCAAGTGTTTTCGCTTCACGATTCCATTCTTGGGTGGTTGGTTTGGCCCTTGTTCCTGTAAGTCGAATCCTAGCCTGGTATATCCCATTTTAATTTTACACCATTGTGAACCCTCGCCATTTTTACTCTCTGATTGAGATTCTCGGTATTGAAAAATCTTCGTAAACTAAATCACACGTGTATATGTTGACATTTAAGAGATATACAGTCAAGAAAATCTAGGGCAATGGTGATATATATGCGGATTAGACACAAAAAAAACACTCAACAAATGGCTACAATTTAAGGGATGTGTTTAGTGACGGCATCATATTCCTAATTGATGGAGAAAGGTCTGGTGGCAAGAAAAGTGCTTCTAGGAGGTTGTCAAGTGCTTTCGCTCGACGATTCCATTCTTGGGTGGTTGGTTTGGCCCTTGTTCCTGTAAGTCGAATCCTAGCCCGGTATATCCCATTTTAATTTTACACCATTGTGAACCTTCGCCTTTTTTACTCTCTGATTGAGATTCTCGGCATTGAAAAATCTTCATAAACTAAATCACACGTTTATATGTTGATATTTAAGAGATATACATTTAAGAAAATCAAGGGCAATGGTAATATATATGCAGATTAGACTCCAAAAAAAAAAACACTCAACAAATGGCTACAATTTAATGAATGTGTTTAGTGACGGCATCAGATTCCTAATTGATGGAGAAAGGTCTGGTGGCAAGAAAAGCTGCTTCTAGGAGGTTGTCAGGTGTTTTCGCTCGACGACTCCATTTTTGGGTGGTTGGTTTGGCCCTTATTCCTGTAACTCGAATCCTAGCCCGGTATGTCCCATTTTATTCTTACACCATTGTGAACCTTACGCCTTTTTTACTCGCTGATCGAGGTTCTCGGCACTGAAAAATATTCGTAAACTAAATCACACGTGTATATGTCGATATTTAAGAGATATACAGTCAAGAAAATCAAGGGCAATGGTGATATATATGCGGATTAGACAACAAAAAAAAAACACTCAACAAATGGCTACAATCTAAGGAATGTGTTTAGTGACGGCATCAGATTCCTAATTGATGGAGAAGGGTCTGGTGGTATGAAAAGCTGCATCTAGGTGGTTGTCAAGTGTTTTCACTCGACGATTCCATTCCTGGGAGGTTGGTTTGGCCCTAGTTCCTGTAACTCGAATCCTAGCCGGGTAAACCCCATTTTAATCTTACACCATTGTGAACCTTACGCCTTTTTTACTCTCTGATCGAGGTTCTCGGCATTGAAAAACATTCGTAAACTAAATCACACGTGTATATGTTGACATTTAAGAGATATACAGTCAAGAAAATCAAGGGCAATGGTGATATATATGCGGATTAGATACAAAAAAAATCACTCAACAAATAGCTACAATTAAAGGAATGTGTGTAGTGACGACATCAGATTCCTAATTGATCGAGAAATGTCTGGTGGCAAGAAAAGCTGCTTCTAGGAGGTTGTCATGTGTTTTCGCTTGACGATTCCATTCTTGGGTGGTTGGTTTGGCCCTTGTTCCTGTAACTCGAATCCTAGCCCGGTATATCCCATTTTAATCTTACACCATTGTGAACCTTACGCCTTTTTTACTCTCTGATCGAGGTTCTCGGCATTGAAATATCTTCGTAAACTAAATCACACGTGTATATGTTGATATTTAAGAGATATACAGTCAAGAAAATCAAGGGCAATGGTGATATATATGCGGATTAGACAACAAAAAAAAAACACTCAACAAATGGCTACAATCTAAGGAATGTGTTTAGTGACGGCATCAGATTCCTAATTGATGGAGAAGGGTCTGGTGGTATGAAAAGCTGCATCTAGGTGGTTGTCAAGTGTTTTCACTCGACGATTCCATTCCTGGGAGGTTGGTTTGGCCCTTGTTCCTGTAACTCGAATCCTAGCCCGGTATATCCCATTTTTATTTTACACCATTGTAAACCTTACGCTATTTTTAATCTCTGATCGAGGCTCTCGGCATTGAAAAATCTTTGTAAACTAAATCACACGTGTATATGTTGACATTTAAGAGATATACAGTCAAGAAGATCAAGGGAAATGGTGATATATATGCGGATTAGACACCAAAAAAAAAAACACTCAACAAATGGCTACAATTTAAGGAATGTGTTTAGTGACGGCGTCAGATTTCTAATTTATGCAGAAAGGTCTGGTGGTAAGAAAAGCTGCTTTTAGGAGGTTGTCAAGTGTTTTCGCTCGACGATTCCATTCTTGGGTGGTTGGTTTGGCCCTTGTTCCTATAACTCGAATCCTAGCCCCGGTATATCCCATTTTAATCTTACACCATTGTGAACCTTACGCCTTTTTTACTCTCTGTTCGAGGTTCTCGACATTGAAAAATCTTCGTAAACTAAATCACACGTGTATATGTTGATATTCAAAAGATATACAGTCAAGAAAATCAAGGTCAATGGTGATATATATACGGATTAGACACAAAAAAAAAAACTCTCAACAAATGGCTACAATTTAAGGAATGTGTTTAGTGACCGCATCAGATTCCTAATTTATGGAGAAAGGTCTGGTGGCAAGAAAAGCTGCTTCTAGGAGGTTGTCAAGTGTTTTCGCTTGACGATTCCATTCTT
>JARYGA010016079.1:0-25340 GCA_030545235.1 Helianthus tuberosus
CAGGTCGCACAACCATCGCAATCTAAAACGAAAACCGAATGTTCGCAACAAAACTAATGTCTAATTACTCGCTTACGCTCTCACTCTCTCCCTCTTCAACGTGTCCTCGCGCATTCTATACCGACATGTGTGTGTACAAGTATAAGCTGCAACTAATTATGTATACAAACGAATCAATTGTGTGGGAATTTAGGAATCTCGTGTCTTCTATGTGGCTTCTATGTGAAGTTTATTATATTAATCGCAACAAGTTTTGATCTCGCTCAATCGCATCGCAAAACTCAAAATCATTATGGTCGAATCTCATTCCAAATCTCTATCTGTCTAGATGCCTTCCAACGACTCTACCTCTAGATGAACAGCTAGGAGAAGAGCCAAACGAAGCGCCGATAAGAGGATTGCCTCGCTTGTGGCCAAGGAAGTGGCCAAAGTCATTCCTCAAATTGTTGCTCAAGTGCACTCTCTCAGCAACTCTTGAACCTCGGAAGACTTCAAGACAGAAGCGCCGTAATCTGCTTTCTTCTACAAACACTTCAAAGCCTATGACCCAATGGAGTTCATGGGTGAAGGAGGTGTGTCCCAACTACTCCAGTGGTTTGATTCTATCGAAGTTACCCTTCGTCGGAGTGGGTGTCCCAATGGTTTTCGTATTACTTGCGCTACCGGAGTATTTCAATCGCGAGCACTCGACTGGTGGACACTCGAACGTAACAACCGTGGGATCTCCGCAGCTTACGCTCTCCCTTGGGATGGGCTGAAAGAGCTCATGAAGAAAGATTATTGCCCTCCCCACGAAGTTCAGAAACTAGAAGACGAATTTTGGAAAATCAAGCAAGTTGAAGGTGACAATAATGGCTACACCGCAAGGTTCAAACAGCTTAGCATAATCTGCCCAAGTGAAGTCAACACTTTAGTGAAAGCCATCACGAAGTACATTCGTGGCTTGCCTGAATGTGTGGGCGATTTTGTCGAAGCTGCAAGGCCCGCTACCATCGAAGAAACCTATCGCTTGGCTGCAGAAATCAACGACAAACGAGTCTTGGACGGATTCTTCTCCAAGAATCATGTCAATCAGGCTCACCAAGCAATCGCCATCGATTCATCCGACGATTCTTCCAACGATTCTACCGACGATTCTTCTGAAGATTCCTCCGATGATATCTCCAGCGAATCATCAGACGAATCCGCCAACGACACTACATCATCTCAGGATCGCAATGAGCTCAGCCATAAGTGAAAGGAACCAAGCGTGGATGAAATTCCAAACCCCACACCGCTATGGTTTGTTCCCGTTCTTGTGAAGCGCGCCTACACCGAAAGCCATCCCCTGTGTCTCATGTGTACGTATCATCACCCACCAGGAACTAACTGTCTTTATTGTGACAATTGCAATTGGTATGGTCATTTTACCCCGAACTGCCGCACAGGTCCACAACCTTGAGGATTTTCATCAACAATCGCAGTCTCCGCAGAAGCCCTCCACAACAACATTAATTATGCTTACAATGTTGTTGTAATGATACTATTTTCGCTGATAATTTCCCTTATATGTTGAACTTGTTCTATCTCTCGACGCATGTGGATTCTATTTCTCTCTTATACTCGAGCACAATCTATATGCTGGCACTATGTACTATATAATGTATTTTACCCCTACTATACGTTCTTGAGATAAGCTACGATAAACATGCAAGAATCAGATTAATCACGGGTGCACACCGGATTATTTTGGTTAGTGCACAGAGATCGTAGTGAGTTTCAATAATGCCTTGACGTTCAGGGCATGGTTAAGCATGGTGGATACGCCGCTGGTACTTCCTATATATAAGCGTCTTGACCATGTCTGATGAAGTGTGACACCTATTCACGGAACAGAGGCGTATGGTTGAAACATGACGGTGTTTCGCCATGCTAACCTAAGTTTTGTGAAGAAAGTGCCATGTGGAGTTGGAACGTAGACCTATTATACTATTGTGGTTATTTTCGACACACTATACTACATCCCAAGGCGTAACAATCTCAATCGCAACTCAAGAGTGTGATCGCAAGACTTTTCGTAAGTCAACACGCTCGCAATCGCATTATCACTAGAATCTACCTCGCAATCGCTATCGCTTATTTTGGGTATTTTTGCAATCTCAATCGCTTATTGTGTATTCGCTCAATCGCTTATTATGTGTATCGTGGGTATCGCCCTATCGCTTGTGTATTGCTCCATCGCTCATCGTGTATCGCTCAATCGCCATTGCTATCACTTACCGTTATTTGTGTTATCTGTGATATGTTAGCACACATGACCTCGCTTCACTTGCGAATGACTTACGTGCATAGTTATACGTGATGCTAGTTACATATGTGCTAGGACTTACACTCGCGACGTCCCACCATGACTAGTATAGTACTATTGCGCCCGACGGGGTCTAGTTTAGCAATCGCAATCGCAGCTCGAGGACTTAGCTGGTAGTATCAGTTTTGTGAGTATATATGTCGTGTATTACGTTTATGTATGTGGAAATTCGCAGCTTTTACCTATTACACTATTACATATCAAACCTGTATGCTCGCCAATACTTTTGTATTGACATTATTTTAACGTATGTTGCAGGTTTAGTCGCAGTCTACATCAAATCAAGCTAGGAAGTCTAGAAACTCACCTAAAATCTATGTTGTCGGATTTGTATTGTTCGAGAGGACAAGAAATCTGTGATGACTTATGTGATTGTATTATTTGTTAGTATGGGATAACAAGTGTAATAAATACTGTCGCAATTTAGTTGTTATGGATTCTCTTGAACAATCTGATTCACCTAGTGCCGCGCCCCGATGATTCCGCCATCGGTTGGGGTGTGACAAAGCTCTACGCCAAGTTTTCAAAATGTGAGTTTTGGCTTCGTGAAGTCCAATTTCTTGGACATGTTGTGAGTGAGCGTGGTATCCAGGTGGATCCCACTAAGATAGAAGCCATCATGAATTGGCAAGAACCAAAGAAGCCAACAGAGATTCGCAGCTTCTTGGGTCTGGCAGGATACTATAGGCGTTTTATTGAAAATTCCTCAAGGATTGCTGCACCCCTGACTTCTTTGTCTCGAAAGAATATAAAGTTTGAGTGGGTCCTAAGCAACAAGAATCCGTTGAGATTCTTAAGAAAAAGTTGAGCAATGCTCCAGTTTTGACATTGCCTGAAGGAATTGAAGAGTTCGTGGTATACTGCGACGCATCACATACTAGAATGGGTTGTGTACTTATGCAGAAAAGCAAAGGTATTGCCTATGCTTCTCAACAATTAAAGGTGCACGAAAAGAATTACACCACCCACGACTTGGAATTGAGTGCCATTGTGTTTGCACTAAAACTTTGGAGGCATTATTTATATGGTACCAAGTGTGTGATCTATTCTGATCATAAGAGCCTTCAGCATCTGTTTAACTAGAAGGATCTAAACATGAGACAGCACCGATGGATGGAGACACTGAACCACTATGATTGTGAAATCCGATATCATCCAGGCAAGGCGAATGTGGTCGCCGACGCCTTGAGCAGAAAGGAAAGAGTTAAGCCCATTAGAATCAATGCCAAGAGCATTGAATTGAAGAACAGCTTGAATGAAAGGTTGTTAGCCGCTCAGAAGGAAGCTGTGTTAGAAGCTAACTATCCAAATGAAAAGCTGGGCGTAACTGCTAAACAATTATCGTATGGCAAAGATGGAATCCTAAGATTGAATGGACGAATATGGGTTCCAATTTATGGAGGACTTAGGGATGTCATTCTTCAAGAAGCCCATAGCTCCAAATATTCTGTTCATCCTGGCTGTGATAAGATGTACCAGGATTTAAAGGCAAATTATTGGTGGATAGGTTTGAAGAAATCTATAGCCACTTATGTGGCCAAATGTTTGGCGTGCGCGCAAGTTAAAGCCGAACACCAGAAGCCGTCAGGTCTGCTGCAACAGCCTGAACTTCCCACTTGGAAGTGGGAAATGGTAACCATGGATGTTATCACAAAGTTACCAAAGACAAAACGAGGATATGATACTATTTGGGTTATAGTCGACAGGTTGACTAAGTCAGCCCACTTCTTACTGTTTAAAGAAACTCACAGCTCCGACAAGTTAGCTCAGCTGTACGTGGATGAGATTGTATCTCTCCATGGAGTGCCAGTGTCTATTATCTCTGATAGGGATACAAGATACACATCGCATTTTTGGAAAAGCTTTCAGCAATCTTTAGGCACTCGATTAAATTTCAGCACTACATATCATCCTCAGACGGATGGGCAAAGCGAGCGTACGATTCAAACGCTCGAGGATATGCTACGAGCTTGTGTTATTGATTTAGGTGGAAGTTGGGATGATTATCTTCCATTGATCAAATTTTCATACAATAATAGCTATCATTCGAGTATTCAAGCTGCACCTTTTGAAGCTTTGTATGGAAGAAAGTGCAGGACGCTAGTTTGTTGGGCGGAAGTTGGAGATGTCCAACTAACAGGACCTGATATAGTCCTGGAGACGACAGATAAGATTGTGCAGATACGTGATCGTCTCAAAGCTTCCAGGGATAGGCAGAAAAGCTACGCAGATAAAAGGCGTAAACCTCTAAAATTCGAGGTAGGTGACAAAGTGCTATTTAAGGTATCACCCTGGAAAGGAGTGATGCGTTTTGGCAAGAAAGGCAAGCTAAGCTCAAGATACATAGGACCATTCGAGATCATCGAATGTGTCAGAACAGTGAAGTACAAGCTAAATATGCCTGAAGAGCTCAGTGGAATCCATAATGTATTTCACATTTGCAACTTAAAGAAATGTCTAACCGATGAATCACTAGCCATGTCACATAAAGATGTGCATATTGATGAGAGCTTAAAGTTTGTTGAAAAATCACTAACCGATGAATCACTAGCCATGTCACATGCCATTCTTGTGCCTCTGATTGACCTCACACGACGTTCGTATTCTTTAACGAATAATTTTTCGAACTTAGAAATTCGTTTGTGCTCAAAATAAGGATCTTATAAAGCATAGGGGTTAAAAGTGTCAACATGTTGAAAGTAACCTCTGAGTGACCTTTTAACAATCCCAAGAACATTGTAATAATTGTATATTTTGATCTTAAGAATGTCGGATATTAATTTTGTGGAGTTTCGAAGAAAACAAGACTTTTCGGGTGATCGTACAACTAACCGGGAGCTTAACGGAGTTAGTTAATGACCTAAGGTCCTTAAAAGTTAACTATGGGAGTCCAAAATGTAATAAATGGAAGTAAAATAAAGTTTTAATGGACCAGGGACCAAAATTGCAAAGTTGGCAAACTATTTACCAGAAATAGGCCTTCACGCGGGCCGCGTAGCCCTTAGGCCAACTCTTACACGGGCCGCGTAAGAGTGCCAGATGCAGAAAAAGTGGACAGCTGCATGTACAGCCAGTTCCACCGCCTTTTCATGCTTGTTTTCGATTCCAGGGACTGAGCCAACAGATTTTCATGCATAGGGGACACCTGGGATCATCAGAAATCAGTTGTAGGGTTATGTGGAATGATCTTGTGAAGTTTGAAATCCTATATTTGCTAGTTCATTTGCACCTTCACAAAATTTATTCACAACACTCTCTCTGGAGCTTTCTGGAGTTCAAACAAGTTTTCCTCAGCTCCTAATTCATGCTAAGAGTCCTTGTAAGCATTCTTAGCCTCTCTAGTTCAAGTTTTATTAGTTTAATGACCAAACGTCAAAGCCATCGTAATTAAGCTTTGACTTAGTGATTAATCACAAATGGTCCAGCCATTATTTGAATTGAAAGTGGCTATGAGTTGGTAATTATGTAGGTAATAAACCCTTAAAAGGGCACCTACTGATTCTCACTCTAACTTGGTCAATTGTCGGGTCAAACTTAATATTAAAAAGTCAACATAAGCTATTTTTGCAAATAAATTCATAACCGATAATGTAGAAGTTATGGAACATGTTTTAACATTAAAATAACTTGGTAAATGATGTAAGAACATGTCTAAGCATGTTCAACCCGACAATTCTGAGTTTAGGCTCGGTTCAGAACCGAAAGTCGCAAAAGTAGACTTTTGCTTTGACTTTTAGTTCTGACCCGATTTAGCTTGTTTTAGATATGCCTTAGGGTTCCTTTAGGACCATAATATAGGTTAGTGTAACCCTCTAATTACTCGCTTACGCTCTCACTCTCTCCCTCTTCAACGTGTCCTCGCGCATTCTATACCGACATGTGTGTGTACAAGTATAAGCTGCAACTAATTATGTATACAAACGAATCAATTGTGTGGGAATTTAGGAATCTCGTGTCTTCTATGTGGCTTCTATGTGAAGTTTATTATATTAATCGCAACAAGTTTTGATCTCGCTCAATCGCATCGCAAAACTCAAAATCATTATGGTCGAATCTCATTCCAAATCTCTATCTGTCTAGATGCCTTCCAACGACTCTACCTCTAGATGAACAGCTAGGAGAAGAGCCAAACGAAGCGCCGATAAGAGGATTGCCTCGCTTGTGGCCAAGGAAGTGGCCAAAGTCATTCCTCAAATTGTTGCTCAAGTGCACTCTCTCAGCAACTCTTGAACCTCGGAAGACTTCAAGACAGAAGCGCCGTAATCTGCTTTCTTCTACAAACACTTCAAAGCCTATGACCCAATGGAGTTCATGGGTGAAGGAGGTGTGTCCCAACTACTCCAGTGGTTTGATTCTATCGAAGTTACCCTTCGTCGGAGTGGGTGTCCCAATGGTTTTCGTATTACTTGCGCTACCGGAGTATTTCAATCGCGAGCACTCGACTGGTGGACACTCGAACGTAACAACCGTGGGATCTCCGCAGCTTACGCTCTCCCTTGGGATGGGCTGAAAGAGCTCATGAAGAAAGATTATTGCCCTCCCCACGAAGTTCAGAAACTAGAAGACGAATTTTGGAAAATCAAGCAAGTTGAAGGTGACAATAATGGCTACACCGCAAGGTTCAAACAGCTTAGCATAATCTGCCCAAGTGAAGTCAACACTTTAGTGAAAGCCATCACGAAGTACATTCGTGGCTTGCCTGAATGTGTGGGCGATTTTGTCGAAGCTGCAAGGCCCGCTACCATCGAAGAAACCTATCGCTTGGCTGCAGAAATCAACGACAAACGAGTCTTGGACGGATTCTTCTCCAAGAATCATGTCAATCAGGCTCACCAAGCAATCGCCATCGATTCATCCGACGATTCTTCCAACGATTCTACCGACGATTCTTCTGAAGATTCCTCCGATGATATCTCCAGCGAATCATCAGACGAATCCGCCAACGACACTACATCATCTCAGGATCGCAATGAGCTCAGCCATAAGTGAAAGGAACCAAGCGTGGATGAAATTCCAAACCCCACACCGCTATGGTTTGTTCCCGTTCTTGTGAAGCGCGCCTACACCGAAAGCCATCCCCTGTGTCTCATGTGTACGTATCATCACCCACCAGGAACTAACTGTCTTTATTGTGACAATTGCAATTGGTATGGTCATTTTACCCCGAACTGCCGCACAGGTCCACAACCTTGAGGATTTTCATCAACAATCGCAGTCTCCGCAGAAGCCCTCCACAACAACATTAATTATGCTTACAATGTTGTTGTAATGATACTATTTTCGCTGATAATTTCCCTTATATGTTGAACTTGTTCTATCTCTCGACGCATGTGGATTCTATTTCTCTCTTATACTCGAGCACAATCTATATGCTGGCACTATGTACTATATAATGTATTTTACCCCTACTATACGTTCTTGAGATAAGCTACGATAAACATGCAAGAATCAGATTAATCACGGGTGCACACCGGATTATTTTGGTTAGTGCACAGAGATCGTAGTGAGTTTCAATAATGCCTTGACGTTCAGGGCATGGTTAAGCATGGTGGATACGCCGCTGGTACTTCCTATATATAAGCGTCTTGACCATGTCTGATGAAGTGTGACACCTATTCACGGAACAGAGGCGTATGGTTGAAACATGACGGTGTTTCGCCATGCTAACCTAAGTTTTGTGAAGAAAGTGCCATGTGGAGTTGGAACGTAGACCTATTATACTATTGTGGTTATTTTCGACACACTATACTACATCCCAAGGCGTAACAATCTCAATCGCAACTCAAGAGTGTGATCGCAAGACTTTTCGTAAGTCAACACGCTCGCAATCGCATTATCACTAGAATCTACCTCGCAATCGCTATCGCTTATTTTGGGTATTTTTGCAATCTCAATCGCTTATTGTGTATTCGCTCAATCGCTTATTATGTGTATCGTGGGTATCGCCCTATCGCTTGTGTATTGCTCCATCGCTCATCGTGTATCGCTCAATCGCCATTGCTATCACTTACCGTTATTTGTGTTATCTGTGATATGTTAGCACACATGACCTCGCTTCACTTGCGAATGACTTACGTGCATAGTTATACGTGATGCTAGTTACATATGTGCTAGGACTTACACTCGCGACGTCCCACCATGACTAGTATAGTACTATTGCGCCCGACGGGGTCTAGTTTAGCAATCGCAATCGCAGCTCGAGGACTTAGCTGGTAGTATCAGTTTTGTGAGTATATATGTCGTGTATTACGTTTATGTATGTGGAAATTCGCAGCTTTTACCTATTACACTATTACATATCAAACCTGTATGCTCGCCAATACTTTTGTATTGACATTATTTTAACGTATGTTGCAGGTTTAGTCGCAGTCTACATCAAATCAAGCTAGGAAGTCTAGAAACTCACCTAAAATCTATGTTGTCGGATTTGTATTGTTCGAGAGGACAAGAAATCTGTGATGACTTATGTGATTGTATTATTTGTTAGTATGGGATAACAAGTGTAATAAATACTGTCGCAATTTAGTTGTTATGGATTCTCTTGAACAATCTGATTCGCCTAGTGCCGCGCCCCGATGATTCCGCCATCGGTTGGGGTGTGACAAAGCTCTACGCCAAGTTTTCAAAATGTGAGTTTTGGCTTCGTGAAGTCCAATTTCTTGGACATGTTGTGAGTGAGCGTGGTATCCAGGTGGATCCCACTAAGATAGAAGCCATCATGAATTGGCAAGAACCAAAGAAGCCAACAGAGATTCGCAGCTTCTTGGGTCTGGCAGGATACTATAGGCGTTTTATTGAAAATTCCTCAAGGATTGCTGCACCCCTGACTTCTTTGTCTCGAAAGAATATAAAGTTTGAGTGGGTCCTAAGCAACAAGAATCCGTTGAGATTCTTAAGAAAAAGTTGAGCAATGCTCCAGTTTTGACATTGCCTGAAGGAATTGAAGAGTTCGTGGTATACTGCGACGCATCACATACTAGAATGGGTTGTGTACTTATGCAGAAAAGCAAAGGTATTGCCTATGCTTCTCAACAATTAAAGGTGCACGAAAAGAATTACACCACCCACGACTTGGAATTGAGTGCCATTGTGTTTGCACTAAAACTTTGGAGGCATTATTTATATGGTACCAAGTGTGTGATCTATTCTGATCATAAGAGCCTTCAGCATCTGTTTAACTAGAAGGATCTAAACATGAGACAGCACCGATGGATGGAGACACTGAACCACTATGATTGTGAAATCCGATATCATCCAGGCAAGGCGAATGTGGTCGCCGACGCCTTGAGCAGAAAGGAAAGAGTTAAGCCCATTAGAATCAATGCCAAGAGCATTGAATTGAAGAACAGCTTGAATGAAAGGTTGTTAGCCGCTCAGAAGGAAGCTGTGTTAGAAGCTAACTATCCAAATGAAAAGCTGGGCGTAACTGCTAAACAATTATCGTATGGCAAAGATGGAATCCTAAGATTGAATGGACGAATATGGGTTCCAATTTATGGAGGACTTAGGGATGTCATTCTTCAAGAAGCCCATAGCTCCAAATATTCTGTTCATCCTGGCTGTGATAAGATGTACCAGGATTTAAAGGCAAATTATTGGTGGATAGGTTTGAAGAAATCTATAGCCACTTGTGTGGCCAAATGTTTGGCGTGCGCGCAAGTTAAAGCCGAACACCAGAAGCCGTCAGGTCTGCTGCAACAGCCTGAACTTCCCACTTGGAAGTGGGAAATGGTAACCATGGATGTTATCACAAAGTTACCAAAGACAAAACGAGGATATGATACTATTTGGGTTATAGTCGACAGGTTGACTAAGTCAGCCCACTTCTTACTGTTTAAAGAAACTCACAGCTCCGACAAGTTAGCTCAGCTGTACGTGGATGAGATTGTATCTCTCCATGGAGTGCCAGTGTCTATTATCTCTGATAGGGATACAAGATACACATCGCATTTTTGGAAAAGCTTTCAGCAATCTTTAGGCACTCGATTAAATTTCAGCACTACATATCATCCTCAGACGGATGGGCAAAGCGAGCGTACGATTCAAACGCTCGAGGATATGCTACGAGCTTGTGTTATTGATTTAGGTGGAAGTTGGGATGATTATCTTCCATTGATCAAATTTTCATACAATAATAGCTATCATTCGAGTATTCAAGCTGCACCTTTTGAAGCTTTGTATGGAAGAAAGTGCAGGACGCTAGTTTGTTGGGCGGAAGTTGGAGATGTCCAACTAACAGGACCTGATATAGTCCTGGAGACGACAGATAAGATTGTGCAGATACGTGATCGTCTCAAAGCTTCCAGGGATAGGCAGAAAAGCTACGCAGATAAAAGGCGTAAACCTCTAAAATTCGAGGTAGGTGACAAAGTGCTATTTAAGGTATCACCCTGGAAAGGAGTGATGCGTTTTGGCAAGAAAGGCAAGCTAAGCTCAAGATACATAGGACCATTCGAGATCATCGAATGTGTCAGAACAGTGAAGTACAAGCTAAATATGCCTGAAGAGCTCAGTGGAATCCATAATGTATTTCACATTTGCAACTTAAAGAAATGTCTAACCGATGAATCACTAGCCATGTCACATAAAGATGTGCATATTGATGAGAGCTTAAAGTTTGTTGAAAAATCACTAACCGATGAATCACTAGCCATGTCACATGCCATTCTTGTGCCTCTGATTGACCTCACACGACGTTCGTATTCTTTAACGAATAATTTTTCGAACTTAGAAATTCGTTTGTGCTCAAAATAAGGATCTTATAAAGCATAGGGGTTAAAAGTGTCAACATGTTGAAAGTAACCTCTGAGTGACCTTTTAACAATCCCAAGAACATTGTAATAATTGTATATTTTGATCTTAAGAATGTCGGATATTAATTTTGTGGAGTTTCGAAGAAAACAAGACTTTTCGGGTGATCGTACAACTAACCGGGAGCTTAACGGAGTTAGTTAATGACCTAAGGTCCTTAAAAGTTAACTATGGGAGTCCAAAATGTAATAAATGGAAGTAAAATAAAGTTTTAATGGACCAGGGACCAAAATTGCAAAGTTGGCAAACTATTTACCAGAAATAGGCCTTCACGCGGGCCGCGTAGCCCTTAGGCCAACTCTTACACGGGCCGCGTAAGAGTGCCAGATGCAGAAAAAGTGGACAGCTGCATGTACAGCCAGTTCCACCGCCTTTTCATGCTTGTTTTCGATTCCAGGGACTGAGCCAACAGATTTTCATGCATAGGGGACACCTGGGATCATCAGAAATCAGTTGTAGGGTTATGTGGAATGATCTTGTGAAGTTTGAAATCCTATATTTGCTAGTTCATTTGCACCTTCACAAAATTTATTCACAACACTCTCTCTGGAGCTTTCTGGAGTTCAAACAAGTTTTCCTCAGCTCCTAATTCATGCTAAGAGTCCTTGTAAGCATTCTTAGCCTCTCTAGTTCAAGTTTTATTAGTTTAATGACCAAACGTCAAAGCCATCGTAATTAAGCTTTGACTTAGTGATTAATCACAAATGGTCCAGCCATTATTTGAATTGAAAGTGGCTATGAGTTGGTAATTATGTAGGTAATAAACCCTTAAAAGGGCACCTACTGATTCTCACTCTAACTTGGTCAATTGTCGGGTCAAACTTAATATTAAAAAGTCAACAGAAGCTATTTTTGCAAATAAATTCATAACCGATAATGTAGAAGTTATGGAACATGTTTTAACATTAAAATAACTTGGTAAATGATGTAAGAACATGTCTAAGCATGTTCAACCCGACAATTCTGAGTTTAGGCTCGGTTCAGAACCGAAAGTCGCAAAAGTAGACTTTTGCTTTGACTTTTAGTTCTGACCCGATTTAGCTTGTTTTAGATATGCCTTAGGGTTCCTTTAGGACCATAATATAGGTTAGTGTAACCCTCTGAGGTTATACAACTTGGTTCCTTAGAAATCCTAGTTCATTACATGTTTCCGTTAATTGCTTAAAAGTTGACCATTATGCCCTTTTGATATTAAAACGAGATTTTTGAAAATGTGAGAGGACAAAAACCTTTATTACTGATTTATAAACATGTCCTAAAATTTTGACATCAGTTTGTGGTTTAAATTAGGAGTTATGCTCAATATCGTAAATTGAAGCCTTTTTATTAATTAGACGGCATTTTCGGCATAAAACCTATTTAAACCCAAATTTTGACACCAAACCATTTACCCACTGATGTAGTATAATATTTAGGGATTTTTGAAGATTTTTTTTTTTTTTTTTGAATTTTAAACTGATCATAACATATAGTTCTTGCATTGACTCGGTAATTGACGGTTATGCCCTTTTTGCTAATAAGATGAGTTTTACACATCCTTTACATACCAAACCTTTTGCTACAGATTTTATATATTAAATAAGTTATTTTAAACTGTAAAGGTTGTTCAAAATCTCAGATTTCCTTATTTAACCCGAATACCGTCAAATGCCGACTTTTATGCGATTTAGGCGTATAGTATGGTTTAAAACCATATTTGGCACCTAAAGCTTGTTACCTACTAATGTTATGAATAAAATTTTATACTTTAACAGTAAGTAAAAGTTTTAAAGTCAAATTTCCAGATTTGACCCTAAAGCTTATGTGAAATGACCAAAATGTCCCTATGGTGCATAGTTTGGCCATAAATGATAAATTTCACACATATATGATATCTTACTGATATAACCTACTAAAATAAGTATTTTTACTGATCAATTTAGACCAGAACCTCAGATTATTATTTAACCTTTTTTATAATCTTAAAAATGACCAAAATACCCCTATGGGGCTTAAATTGGTTTTAAATTCGTTTTGGGCATAATGGAAGGTATCCTACTGATAACACAACATATTAAAGTCATATTAACTTGTGAAACCTGTACATGACTCATTTGGTTACCCGTTATGCATTTTTCGCGTTCGGTACGGTTTATGTGACTAGTTTGCATAAATTGACCGAAACGTGTCAAACCATATCATGTTCACTTCAAAATCCAGAATGTGATTAGTTTACCCATATTATACAAGTCTTCACACTTGTCGAGTCTAAATCACATTCTAATCCGGTCTTCGCTTATTCTTGCGTTTTGAACCGTAAACCTTTCTTTAAAACTAACCGGTCTGAGTTTTAACTTAAGTAAGACCCGTTAGGAATCTAATAGGTTATTAAAACCTTCGTTCCAAATTTAGGAGCCCAGTAAAAGATATTTGCACTTGCTGCTTGTTATACGACTGGGATAAAAATTATATTTTTGCTCAGGTAAATACTTTTAACTTATTTTCCATTATACGGGCTTGGGATACGGTATTATAATAATACCGCTTGGTCGGGTATGTAGTTATTTAAATCGGATTGTGATTAATATATTTACATAATCCGTTTTAATTTGTTTTGTTTTGTGCAATGCCTTTGGGGGGTTAATGACCATGTCCTGGATATCCTCGGCTCATTCATTGAAATGGCCAACACTTAAGCATGGGGTGTAGGCATACACCTAACAGTTGCGTATGTATAAATGGTATCCCACAATAAGGAGTCTTCCTTGTGGGCATTATACCTGTGGTGTGTCAGTTAATCTTGTCCGGCTCTTCTAACCGGCCCTGACGGACGACAAACATATAAAACTGTATACAAGATTATTTTTATAATTGTCTAAAGTTATAAAAGATTATTTGTGCCTTGTGCATTTAAACCAATTTTCTTAAATATTTTCAAAAGAGTCGGTTAATTGTATTTACCAGTGTAAACTGACGTATTTTCCAAAAGGTTAAGTGCAGGTACTATGCGAAATAGGCTGGCTACTCCTAAGTGAATAAATAAAGAAGTTTTGCAAGCTTTATCACCTTAAAATCTGTTGAACAATAATTCCTTTGTTTTGAACCGCCTGTGGATCCTTTTACATTCCATTTGTAATACCTATGTTACTTTCATTCGGTTTGTAATATTATTACTTTTAGACTTCCGTTGTTCATTGAACTGTGACAGATTGACTATGATGATATCAACTACGTCACGATACTCCCCACCGGGCCCACCGGTAATACGTGGAAATATCGGGGTGTGACAGAACACAACAAAAGCAAACGCCATATTTTACTAAATACCATTCAATTTATAAATGCCAAAATGTTCAAAAATCACATATTGCAAACATCATTTCTTGGAGATTCAGTGTTGTTCTCAATTAAGTTTCACTGAATGGGGTGGAAAACATTGTTGTACAACATTCTTAAGTGAGGATTAACAATATTGTCCATCTCATTCAGCAAAATATTATTTAGTTAATCATCACCAAATTAGAGGTTTAAGGTATTTTTATTTACTGAAGTGTATTCTTTTTGGCGTTTATGTGTGTGTCCGATCTTATATTGTTTGTTATAAACTTCTAAATCACATGTTCTGCACAAAAAGGGAAAAAATGTGGGAAAAAATAAAAATGCTATATAAAAAATATAAAACGCCCAAATGCCAATATTTCTGTGTTCTGAAAAAATAAAAAAAAAATACAAACAACGCCAAACTACTCTTCACTTGCTCTCGAAGACCGTGTCAATTTTCTTTTAATTACGGGCCTCTAGCATGTCGATGCGTAGTGTCCATAAGCTTTACAATTCTTACACTGTCTTTCTTTCGCCCCGGGCTTCCCTTTTGTTTTTGTTTTTCGATTGCTTCCTCCTGTTTGGATTTCAAACGCTTGTGAGATCAAGAACCTTTCGACTTATACCCAACATGGACTCTTATCGGATTCTTGTCATTTTGATATTGACCTGTTATCTCCGCAAATCTATCCCTAGTGCTAGGAGGAGGAGCAACAATCTACATATCTTGAACCTTCTTCATATAACATTGAACATGATCCTTGTATAAGGATAGCTCCTCCTTATTACCAGATAAATGGTTCAAACTATACTCCTTTGCAAAAATAATTTCTCGCATCATGCTTTGCACATCGGGATCAAGCTCGGTCATAAATTCACGACTCATTGAGTATTCGGAAGAGCAATTTGGCGAAGCCTCTTTATGCCATCTATTCAAAATGTACTGTTTTGGAAATTCCCTAATATCCAAACTTCTCAAAACATAAAATATATATCTACATAGCAAACCAAACTATTCAAAACGCCTGCATGAACAAGTGCTGGTGCAATAAGACTTACGGTACATTACCTGAAAAACGCTAAAAACAATGTCTGTATAAAACGTCATGCAGGCAATGTTTGTATAAAAGACCATCAAATAACAAACACAAAAACTTCATACACAAAAAAATGTTTAAAAACATAATAAACGCTATATTTAGAAAACGTCAAAATAAAAATAACCAAAAAAACGCTATTGTTTACCTCAAATAAGGATGTACAAGGCTAGTGGAAATCATTTATGTAGAACTTAACAAACCCATCGGGTTGATCTTCGTAACATTGATTTAAGCAATCCCCAATACTGATTAGCTCAGTTTGAACATCACAAAAAATATTTTTTTGTGTATATGTCAGCAGCTTGGCCCTCCAACACTTTATAATTACTTTTCAAATGGGGGTGCTGGTATCGAGATTCATGACATTTTTCCGGTACGTGTGACGTTGTGCTTCTATTGTAGTTTCGTAATGAGTCATGAACTCAACAAGAGTAGATTTTGAATTGCACACTTGACAAAAAATGGTTCTCACTCACCGACCTCATGTCGTACGCATAAGGCCCGACAGTTCCTCCATTCTATAGTATGCATGGATCCAAGATTCCCAGAGTGCAAAAATATCAGAAAGCCAGTCATTATCATCTAAATTGAACTCTCCAATAACCTCTTCCCATCCTGATTCAAACTCTTGGGGTGTTAGAATATCCGTCCACACAACACCACAAATACGTTCTTTGAAATTGGTTGAATTGCATAGCCTAACTCCAATCTATAGATAACACGAAAACGCCATGTAAACATATACATTAGAAACAACAAACTAACATGAAAAAGAATTATGAAGGACAAAACACCATATATCTTAAAATGCCAAACATAAAAATAAGAAAATCAACCTTTAGAGAAAGTTTATGCATCACGTGCCACATGCATAACCGATGTCTTGTTTCAACAAATACAACAGAAATAGCCTTATTCATTGCTGGATCTTGGTTAGTGATAACAACTTTTTGTTGAGAACCAACAGCTTTTAGAAAAACTCTCAACAACCATATACACGTATCAGCACTTTCTGATGCCAATAATACAACACCAAATGTAACATTGCAGTGGTGATTATCTATACTAGTGAACAGTATAAACACCATAGAGAATCTTCATATGAAAACGCCATTGGGAAAATGAAACGAGAACAAAACACCAATGCATGTAAACAGTGAAAACATTGAAAACGCCAAAAGAACACAAAAAATAGAATTATAAATATTACTTGTTGGAACGATACGTGGCGTCAAATGAAATCACATCACCAATCACGTGGTAATTACGTTTGGCTTGATCATCATACCAAAAAAAGTCCCTTCAAACGATTCTCTTTGTCTGTGAAATAATCGTACGAGAAATTAGGCTGGGATTGTTTTTTTTCATCCAAATGTCTCACAACCATCTCAGCGTCGTATTCCCCTATAAACAAGTTAATTTGACTCTTGTAGTTCTTAAAATCAACTTTACTTGCACCCACGTCTTCAAAACCGCCAAAACAAGGCTTCATAACATTAAACGCCTTAACCGGACCCAAATTCAACTTAGACATGCTATGTGTAACATGCTTCTGGAGCTAAGTGAGGTGTCATTCAGTTGGAAGAAAATGCTTATCACGATGTTCAATAAAATCATGGTTGTGCTCCTCAACAAACTTATAGACCTTCCATGATCCAACCTCAAATATTACACATAAAAGTGCTCCACGATCAGTCCTCTTTGAAAAGTTGGATCGCACAATCTGTTCCTTTTGATTCGGGTCTAACGTATCAACCTTCTTGTCCTTATATACCCTAGATCTCGTACGCATGTAATACTTAATATGTTTTTTTCTCCTTTGGCGTTTATCTTTTCAGTCCCTTTCCTGACAGAAAAACCACAAGTCGTAGCATACCTAACATACATTGAATAACAATCATCGAGGCTTGGGAATATCATGTTCATTTTGGGCTTTATCTCTTCACTAATGTCAGGAATGATAAATGGTAAACCAGTTTTGGGGCAAAACCTTTCATTCGAGGAAACACCTTCGTTGAGAAAACACAGTGAGAAATAATTTAAGAAAAACGCCATTAAAATAGAACTTGTCTCCTTATAACATTATCGATGAAAACGCCATTAATTGAATAATAAACACGACCTGATAAACATATAATTGAAAATGCCATAATGAAAACACCATTAGTTGATTAATTACTAATATGATGAATTAACAATATTAAATAAAACGAGTTAATAAAAACGCCATAAGTTGAATAACTAACAATAATAAAAAATATGAATAATTAACAAATATAACGTAATAATGAAAACGCCATAATTAACAAAACTGATGTTTACAATTTAACAAAATAGTAAGAACTGATGTTTACAAATATTACTTAAAAACATTCAAAACTAATCAGGTGTAAAACGCCATTGATCGTAAACAATAAGCATATATTAGATCCCAAACAACAATTAACATTAATTATGAAACTGCCAATTATCAGTTCTTACTATTTGTTAACAACTAATGAAAACGCCAAATATTGGATACATGAAGAACGTCATTGAAACATAAACGCATTGTCAAATATTACTTTGAAAAAAAATGACATTGAAACAAGCATAAAGAACAAAACGTCATATCTGTTGCATATGTGTTGCATGATTTGCGGGAACAAATATGAAAACGTCATCAAATATTACTTTGTAGAACGGAATCCACGTTAGACGCCATAGATCTCGAAATCTTGGAAAGGAGGTAAATGCTAATAGGAGATTTCTTGAGTTTTATTTGAGTTAGAATTATAATGCAATTTATGGAGGGGAACGTTGTGAATTCAGGATCTGGATGAATTCCTCTCCGTTGAATGTGTACCGACACGTGAAATATGCGGAATCCAATCACGTATGTGGACAGAACACAAAGATGTAAATATAACTGTTTTCTTTACTGATTTGACAACGTTTACACCGTGAAAACAAACGGGCAGAGCTTCGCCTCAAAGTTATCCCAAAGATACAAATGACAAAGACAAGACATCTATTTATAGATGTGTGGGTTCGAACAAGGGATGTTTGGCTGGCTTCGTACGAAGTTGGTGGCTTCGTACAAAGCTGCCTTTGCTTCAAATCTTGATTTCTTCAATGTAGCACCAGTCTTGTATCATTCGTTTCTGCTGCGTTCTGTGATTGACGCAAGCGATAGACATACTGCACTCACAGACTCCCCCTTGAATATTGCTACAGTCAATCTCATAGCTTTCTGACTTACTCCGAGTCTTTTATAAATGTTGACATTGTTAGCAACACAGACTCTCCCATCTCTAACAGAATCCCCATAGATCTGTTTTCAGCTTCAGCTGCTCCGCCTTTCGTTTAACTCTATCTTCAGGCTCCCCCTTGCTTTAAGCTTTCGTGCTTTCAGCTTCTAGGACCGACACCTGCCGACAAGCTTCTCCAGTTCTTCCAGGATAGTCACCTGGCTTTTTAGTTTCAAGCTCGTCTTCATATTCCCCCTTAAGCTCAGCTATCTGGATCGTAGTCTGGCAAATCTTGCTCTAAACATATAACATGAATAAGCTGGAGCATTTCAAATATGTGACTGCACAGGACATCGTTTGTTCATAGAAATCTAAATTATATATTTTCAAAAATCGATGACCTGGCTCTTAATCACACTAGAATTTAACAATTTTAGTTCAAGATCGTAACCTGACTCTATGTAACAGATATAACAATTTTAGAATCCAAACACCTCTCTGAAAAACTTATTTATTTTCAGAAACATGTTTAGCATACTAAGATTATGAAACTCAACTCTCAGACATCGATTGTCGAAAATAAAATGGAAAAAAAAATTCTTTTTTGTATTTTTCTGAAACATAAAGCAATAAAGAAATATTTACACACGATATTTATGTTTGAGTTTGCGTTAGAGGATCATATCAGTTTATGACAAATCACTAGCACCCTTGAGCTATAAACACTTTAAGTTCTAAACGATTCACTTAGATTTTCAGTATACTGATCCACTTAAATTTTCACACAAATTTCAATTGATTCGAGATACGAGATTTAGTGTTTTAAGAATTTAACTTATTCGGGTGTCCCACCTCAGAATATACTCCCGTATCAAGATTCCCTAGATCAGTCTTATAGGTGAATATACTATAATGATATCCGTACTCTGGGTAATGCGATGCCTTGAGAGCTCAGGTATGAACTACCGTTCAGTCAAAGAGATGAAGGCTCGACTTTGAGGTGTGTCCCACTTAGGGATCTTCTTTACAACTGCACTTGATTCATATCTTTCGATATTTTTCAATTTTTATGCAGAGGGTAAGCTTTAAGTGTGTAAAGTATTATACGAAGTCTAGGCCATTGCTTCCGCAATATCAGAAGATCAGGTATAATACCCCAGATATCAAATAGTATAAAAACCTAGTATCTCAGAATCTGGTAATCTCTCAAACAAGATTTCGGGGGTTACCCATATATACGAGAGATGTTCCCCATGAGATAAGCAAGAATTGATATTTAGGTTTATATCTCGAAATCAATCTACTAAATGTGTAAAAACCTACTGGCACATCATCACTGAGACTGTTTATCACAGTTGACTTTCCATTTCATTAGCGTACTATGATTGTCTACTGATGTACTATCATTTCCTCTTTTTACACAAAACTCTTTTGAATTTTCTATTGTTTTTGGCTTTTTCAAATTTTCAAATGTGATTGTCTACTTCCCCTAAAATTCAAAACATTTAAAGAAAATTTGACAAACCGATGTAGATAGCTTCATTTTGCCATCCATTTTCTGCTTCACATGCTTTGTTTTGCAGAAAATACCCCCCATGATTTACAACACATTGATTTTTAACAATGTTAAAACTATTTTCAATTGTGAAATAATCATGTTTATTCAGCCGCGAGGGTTTCGGCATAATCAATCAACATATTTTTTTATTTTTGACAAAATTTAAAAGAAAACCATATATTTTTATTTTTCAATTTTTGACAGAATAAAAAACATATTTTTGGTTTTTAAAAATTTTTCTCTTTTTAGGGCTTTTAATATGGTTTATTTATATACAAAAACAAACAAACTCCCTGTTTCAGATGCAGGGATCAGCAGCCTCCTCTTGTGCCAGGCTGCTCCGATACTCTTCGTGTTGACAATCAGTTGTCTTTGAGAGCACCTGCACATTCAAATAACTCGATCATTTGAACAATGCAACCCAAGACTGTTTGGACTCAGGTAGATGAACATAAATCTTTCCAGGTAGAACTGGATAGTTTTGTTCATTTTTCTCAAAAACATCTTCAATTTGATTATTACTCACAGAAGTTGTTTGTTTCTTTGCCACCCAAACTTGTCCTTTTAAACCATTCCTTCGATAAAATCTTGAATCATTTTGAATGTTTTGTTTTGAAAAATCAATTTTAGGTTTCCAGATTTGTTTTGTTTCTGAAACATTTACTTTTTGTTTCCAAATCTGTTGTGGCACAACTTTGGGTGTCATCGATTTCGGTTTCCAAGTTTGTTTTGATTCCAACTTAGTTGACTTCTGTGTCTTAACTTCAATTTTCCTTTTCTTGTCAACATCAACAGGTTTCAGATTTTGATACTTGCGACTAAGATGTCAAATTTGATCACACTTAAAGCATATTCTCTTGGAAACATCTTTAACCTGTTGTTGTTGTTGTTGTTTCTTCTTTTGAGCATAGAACTCTTCATTAGACTGTCGCCTAAATTGGAGTTCTATTTCTTCCTCAGAACTTGTTCCGTGGACAAAGTTCGTTTGTTTATGAAGATTTGTCTTTCCAAAACATTTCTAATTATGTTTCTTCTAATAACCCAACCCAGCATTCATGTTTTTCTTCTTATAGTTAGGTTTGTTATAAGAACTCTTCTTGCTCTTTCCAGCAAATTGTGAAACTTTAGACTTTTGAATTTCTACCAGTTTGAACACTTTGTCAACTTTATCTGAAATCACATTCTGAATCTGGAATTCAACATCAGTGAATAATTTGTCCGATCCAATCATGGTATACACCAATCCTGTTAAATCAACATTCGCATCTTTCTCAGATTTTGAATTTTTAATATACCTTTCATGAAAACTTCCCTCATTTTCATCTTGTGACTCAGACTTATCTGTTCTGATGTACTCCTCTGACAAAACGCTTTCAATAACCTTACCTACCACCTCTGAATCACTGATATCATCAGATTTGGTGTAAGTCATATCGATGTTGTCGGGTAATTGGTCAACCATGTTAATAGCTTTTCAACCTTTTCGCCATCATAGAATGTATAATTATTCTCCAACGATGATGGAACATGATGGTATTCTGGCCCAATTCCCTTTTTGTTCTTTTCAGACTCTTTACCATCCAGTGTGGTGTTGAAAATTCGTTCAAGAATATATGACGAAGCATGATAACTTTGAAGTTTATTAACCAATTTTTCTTTTTCTGCTAGTTCTTGTTTAAGTTTAGCAGCTTCATCAATATAGTCATTTAAAACCTTTTGTTTTCCTGCAAATCTTGCTTCAAGAAATGCATTTGATTCCTGGCATGCTGAGAATCTATTATCCAGACTTGTGACTTTACTTTTTAAGATTTCATAAGCTTCTTTTACCGTGTGATATGACAATTTCATTCCATCATATTCTTTTTGCAACTCTTGAATAGTTTTATCTTTTGGAATACATTCGTTGCATTCTGCTGAACATTGTTGTTTCAAAATTTTGTTTTCTTTTTCAAAATCATCATTTTTGTGTCAGCTTTTCATTATCCTGTTTCAAAAACTTTTCATTTTCTAATGTTTCATTACATTTTTCTTTGAAAATCTTTTCTATTTTTGTCAATTCAATATCTCTAGATCTTAGATTGTTATCCTTTTCAGTACAAGCTCTGCACGTTTCCATGCATTTCTTGCACTATTTATCAGTTTTATTATCAGATTTATCTAACATTTTAGAAGATTCAGATTGAGTTCTTACCTCAGCATTAGACATCCTGGCTTTTTCTGCCTTCTGATCTTTCTCATTCTTTTGCTGTTTTTCAGCAACTGCTTCCTCTGCCTTTTCATCAGCTTTCTTCTCCTGCTTTTCATCAGTTGTTTTCTTTACTTGCTTCACCATTTTCTGACTTTCAATAACAATCTCCTCAACTGTTTTCTTCTTCTTCTCCAAGCTCGCATAGATCACTTTGTTGATTTCTTTTTCAACCTTTTCTCTATAACCTCGAATCTCTCTAATCCCTCGACACCAAACATCTTCAGTTGATATTGCAGCAACTAGGGCATCAAAATCTACCTCATCTGGATCAACTCCCAGATTACCTTTCAGATCAACATAACAATCTCTCTCAGTATCCCATCTGTTTGCCCACCTTGCTTCTTTGTAAGCATCGTAAACACTATCTAAATAACCTTGTGCCTCTATTTCCTCTCGGCTACTTTTGATCTTAACAACCATTGCTTTAAGTTCTCCATCTTCTTTAAGATGATCATTCCAAGTGAACCCTTCATCGTCTTGAATCCTCCATTTTCTATCATCTTGAAGAATACTGAATTCACTATGATCACGAATCATCAACACAACATGTTTCTTTTCTTTAGACGATCCTTCATCAAGTTGCTTTCTTGTCGGTTGCTCATTGTTATGATGATAGATAGCCTTTTTGTAATAATTATCATGAAACGGATTCACACTATCATCAACTTTGTTGTTTGTGCATTCTCTTTTGAAGTGCCCCTTTTGTTTACACTTGAAGCAAGTGACTTTGTTCTTATCAAAACCTATCTTCATGTCTGGGCCTTCCAAGCACTTCCTGCCGGTGATTTCCATGAACCTTTGAGCTCTCCTGATGACAATTGTCATGCACCAGTAAACATCCATGAGCTCCATTTCTTCTGGATCAACCTGATCATAATCCTCCTTCGTCATGTTCGGATTACCGTTCTTTCCTGCAATTAAACCTTCATAAGATACCAGAATAGAAGCTAAGAAACTCATGTGTTGCCTAGCAAACTCAGTGTTTAAATCAACTTAGTGTTTAAAGGAGGAAAATCTTTCCAATCTTGACTTTGACCAGACTTAGATGATGTAGACGAAGAATGATATCCTGGATCATAGCTTGAAGATTTGTTGTTTGACGAATCAACAGATTTATCTGCACTGAATATCGTTCTGATCTTTGTCGATTCATTGCTCTGCGGCATACCTTTTCTGTAATACAGATCAACATTCTATTGATAACTAGAACTGGACATTTTGTTTTGTTTCTGTAACAGTAAATCATGTCCCTCTAGTTTTTCAATCAAACTATCTAATGTCATCTCATCAAATTTTGCATCATTTTTCAAAACAATTACATAAGTTTTCCCATCTTCTTCATATGGTAATACCTCGACGAGTTTATCAACCATCTCTTCTCTTTCTTTGTAAATTCCAAATCGCTCTAACTCAATTTTTAGATGATAAAATCTCTCTATCATTTGTCTAACAATCTCTCCTTTCATACAATCAAACAAATCAAATTACTTTTTTAGTAACGAGATTTTGTTTTTCTTGATGTCTTTTCCCCCTTCAGCTTTTATTTTTAAAGCTTCCCACATTGACTTTGATGTTTCACCATGCTGAAGCAAAGAAAGAATAACCTCTCTTACTGACTATTGTAATAATGTTACTGGTGTGTGTTGGGTGTATTATGTTTTATTGATATTTTAAGTCCATTTTACACATTAATCAAGTTTTAAATTTATAAAACACGATATTCTACTAACACTAAACACACACATGGGCAAGTGCACCCATCGTGAGAGTAGTATAGCGTTGGTAAGATACCGAGGTCGTCCAAGGACACAAGAGCTTTTAGTACCGGTTTATCCTCAACGTCAAATCAATCTAAAATTTTTGAGAAAAGATTTTAAAACATGAAAATAAAAACAAAAAATGCAGAAATAAAAATAAAATAAAAACAGATAGACAAGATGAATCACTTGGATCCGACTCGCCTTTAAGGTATCCTTTGATGATTTCCGCACTTTTGCACTTTTTAAGAGATTATCTTAGTTATAGTAGTAGGCCCCTCCTTTGAAGGTGGCGTTACCCTCAACGCAGTGGTTTGAGTCAGCAAGGATACAATCCCAAAGGGTCAGAATATTGAAAGATAATTTATTAAGTTATTAATGCGAAAAGTGGTAGGCCCCTCTTTTGAATGTGACGTTACCCTCGGCTAAGTGGTTTGAGTCAGCAGGGATACAATCCCAAATAGCCGGTTTAATGTATTAATAGTAGTTTACATATGAGGGGATCAAGCCATTCGCACCCCCGCCATCCAATACCAGTGGGTATTAAAGGAGGTCCTAGTAAACTTGACCCAGGTCCTTGCAGGATATATACACTGAACAAGGCAAGAACCTTAGTAAACCATTCCCTTAACCCCCGACCATGTTGCCAACATATCTCTATATAGACCGTAGAGATATGAATGGTGTAAATCTTTTACTTTATATAGACAGTAGAGTAATGCCAAGACACCACGGACAAATGATAAAGAAGTTTCACCTTCAACATAAGAAACTAGTTATTAAAGTCATTAATACAAAACCAAATAAAAAGTGCGAAAAGATTAAAAATCAAAAGTAATACATTAAAGACTTGTCTTCTCCAAGTGATGTAAGAGACTTAGCCAAACATGGCCTTTGATTGACAAGAACTCTTACTATCAATCTTGGATCCTGAGACTACTACACACACTCTAAGGAGGATGATGGATGATGGTGGTGGATGTGGGTGT